>ML778800.1:159613-180099 GCA_009831015.1 Picea engelmannii | reverse complement strand
ATTTGTTTAATAGTTGGGGTAGGTTTAGGAATAGGTTTTCTTTCAATTTTATTTCTCACTATTTCTCTTTGTAATAATGCAGTCATGAACACAAGTGGGCGCACCACGAGAACCATAATACAACTGTTATCAGGGAAGTCCGCTTGATCTTTTTCTCTTTTCTTTTAGTTAAATATTTATTTTCAAAAAATGCAGTATCGTCATGAAAATCTTAAATGGAAAGTAAAAAGATAAATAAATCTGAATCAAACCTGACCCAAAGTACCATGAGTAGGACTGCTTTCACATCAAACATGATTTTTCTACTTTCTTTCAGTCTCCCAAGGGATTTTTTGCATGATGTTTTCAGATGCACCTTCTGTACATTTTTATTTCTTTGCTTTCCAATTTTTCTTTGCTAGTGTGTTTTGTTTATGCTTACCAATTTTTATTTTGAGACACACATACCTGCACCATGAACTATTTCAGACAAAGAGAACAGAAAAATTTCCCGTCTGAAATGACTACTGAAGATTGTTAAAACATCAATTATGATATTTTTCTGAAGTTTGCAACCATGTTAAAGAAAGCTTGTTGTTTAAAAAATGTTTCTTGATTTCAATATGTAACTGAATCTATTCACGATCATCCATAAAAATTTCTTCTTACGATGTCCCTGTTCCTTAAGAGAACAACTCAAAGATGTCTCCCCGCCATCAAAAGTTGGTTTATTAACAAACTATCTCTAGATCTTAATGAAGGACAATTAAAAAATTCCCTCAAGGTCTTTAATTTATTAAAATATGTCCAAAAATCAGGATTTTCAGTGTCACCCCGCTCTATTAAATATCTCTAAAACTAAATAAATCTTCAGAGAGTTGTGGGAAGTGCTTGTAAACACGTCGAGATACTGAACAGGTCTGCTAGCAGTGGGTAAATGCATGCATGACACCAAGATAACTTTGCCGAGGTACTGAACAGGCCCGTTGGCAATGAAGCAATGTCAGGTATACGAAAATTCTCAGATATGGAATCTTTTGACCTTAAATGTCCTTCGCTCTGATATGGAACTTCTTGGCAGGATACAGATATCGGAGTGAGTTTAATGGAATCCCTATAAAGGCTATAGACGCCTGCTGGTAGCAGCGGCTCTGTCAACAGTATTGAAGATTTTAACTTTAACATCGTGACATTCTTTTGTCAAGATTGTCATCAGTTTTTGTCTTTTAAAATAACAAGCAATCTAAAAATGGAATGTTTTATGATTGATAATGATGTTCAAACAGTTTCGTAGTTGTTTTTGATTTGAAGTTTTTCTGATTATCCTAATCTAGACTTATTCGTTTGGCAGAGATAACTACTTCTACCAGTGTGTCGCCATTGTTGGCAACAATAATATAATCTCTACTTTTGCAAGCTGCCTACACAGGGTTTTTAAATCCTCGTCACTTGTCACAACCTTTTTCATTAAACAATGCTTGTTACTCGTCGCTTTCTGTGTACCTTCTTTTCGATTTCGTTTTCATGACTGTAAGCATGAAAACTCCCAGTTGGAATTCATGTTTGATTTCATCAAAGGGTTAATGTTCATATGGTTTATTGTCGATTTGTCGTATTTTGTTATGAACATGGTTGTTTTCATGGTTATAACCCTTTGGTCTCGAACACACCTTGGTTACATGTGTATTAAACCACCATCTATTTAGCATTCGACTAATGTTAATGGGGTTTTGATTTATAAAATCTTTGATTCAATTGTTTATTTGACATATTGATTTTGTGATCAAATCGTGGATATGCATACGATTGTTTTCAACTATTATGATCTTTGTGTGTACCATTATGCCGAGGTGTCATTGCTAGTACAACGTGGTATTGTGTTTTTTCATGGCCTCGATTTACACAATTTTTCTCACACGCATAGCAATTAATACTCTCGCCTACCATTTAGAGCTGTCTTTGCATTGCATTGGGGAAGCTCGAGGCAATGGCTCTGTGCTTGTTCTGTCAAACCCTACCGCTGAATCCCCTATCAATTCCTTGTTGTTAGCCATGGCTCCTGTGGTGAGGATTGAGCCCAACGGTGTCTAGACATTGTTATCATTTGACAATGCCAGAGATGACTTAGAAAGGAATGACTAGCATGTGTTTGTTGAAAAGTTCGAGGGTTTTAATTTAACACTTGCTCAAGAATTCGCATTGGCATTTGACGGTTGCAGAGAAAAAATAGGTCCGTGCAGTTGGAAGTAATTGAAGACTTCTTAAAGCTAACCCCGTAATTGCCTCCCAGAGACACGTTTTTGCGTGAGCGATTCTGAGCAAACGGTTTTGAATTAGATCAAACCCTTGAAAACCTAGAACTGAAATGAGCCCTTTTACCTTCATTGTGAGAAGTTTCTCCATAAATTAGGTCATTACAGAGATATATCTCGTCCTTTAGAGGTCAAATCTCAGATTTTCTCTGTGGCTGAAAGGTGTGTTTTGGTCTGTTTGCAATTGTTGAAACATTTATTACCTCTCTAGTCTTGTGCCTCAGAACCTCTCTCACCCGTCTAGCCTTATGCCTCATCCTTCTTCTGTGAACCCTTGATCAATCCAAAGGATTTTCAACCAGTCTGCCAGTAAGTTATACATCTATAGGGTCTGTTTTTTCTAAGAACGTGGAAGCAACGACTGCCATTGTAAATTCAAAGATTGCTTGATTAAGTCAAATCCCTTAATCTGAGGTATGATGTTTAAGAATAAGTTTAAAATGATTTTGTATTTTTTTAATTAGAATACATGATTTGTTTGCACAGATTACCTCTAGTCTGTTTTGATTGATTCAATAAAATACAATTCTAGTTATAATTATAACTAGCTATAGAATCATGAGATTCTGTAGCTAGTTACTAAAATTCGAATTACTTGCTTTAATAACTGAAAAATGCATCTGAAATCTTTTATTCTTATGTGTTTTCAGGTACCTACGATTTATAAAGGAGATTTGAACCATTGGTGGCATCTCTCAGCATGCTATTTTTTATGTTGTTTTAGAATAGGCTAGTAGTTTTGATATCAAGTAGAATCTGGGAGGTTGCATCCCCCACAATTTTTGGAACAAATTAGATGATATCCACAGGAAACGTTTTGATCCTGTAACCTATATAAATGTATTGTTTTGTAAACTAAATACCATCGTTGCCTAGGAGAAAAAACTATGGATTTATGATTGACAGACTTGAATGGAAATTGATATTTGCACAGTTTTAGCTTCGATATATCGTATTTTTATTCAAGTTATGGTCATTTCGATTTGTAATTAAATTGTGACTACTTTAGATATCATGGTTTATTACAGATTGGTGTGATGAAATTTATATGATTTCCATGTTTTATGTCCCTTATATTATATACAACAATTACTCTATTCAAATTTGATGATTAGAAGATTAATCTTCTTTATTCAATGAGCAGTTATATACAAATTTTTACAGCCAGATTTATCTCAATGTGACCATTTGTAAAATCATAAAATTGTTGTCAATACTTCTCTTATATGTTCTGTCATTAGCATTCAATCACTTCTGCTTCACGTTTACGAGAAGCGTTTGTAATATTTGTTGCGGTTTACCCCATCAAACARCGAAATTGGATACTGTACACAAGACGAATAGGAGATGTGATTACAGGTCAGTTTGCTAGTTTTATTTTATTAGTTTAATTAATATAGAAAGTTCCTGTAATCTAAACACATTTTACTATTCATCTCTATTTTCAATTAGACAGTTATCTATTTCGTTTCTTGTTTATAAAATTTATAAAAAATAAAAAAGACTGAATGATAGTTTTGCTGTCATAAATCAATCCATATTTGAGTTTCGCAGATTTAGATTAAAATTTGCATTCTCTAAATATTACACATATATTAGAGATATAATCCTATAGATATATTGTAGAGCTATTTTATAAATATTAGTTAGTGAACTGTAAGTATATTGTAGATTTGTATATAGTTTTCAGTGAGTGTTTTTTATTAAGTTATATTCTTTAGTTTTGTTTTTCACTTTCTTAGGAATTAGATCGGCTAACGGAGCCGCTAAACCCGTCAGAGTGGATTAATCCAAATGTCTTGGGTTAAGTAGACAACCCCGGACCGGATTCACTCCTCCAGTTGATGAGCGGTCATTTTCGCCCGTCAACAAGAAGATATTACCATATCAAGATAATATGTACATGATGTTAATGGATGAAATTTTTTAAAATGTGATGTTCCATATGTAATTATAAGCCGTCAAACATTTACATCATAGTTTGTTTATTTTTCATATGAATTGTATTAGGAAATTGAAAAATAAAAGAAGAAATCAATGTTTTTTTTTTTGTTTTTGTTTTGAGTTATAATCTAACTCTAATTAGGTAGTGGTAGTTTTTCATTACTAATCCACATTTTATTTTCAGATTGTATCTTATCTGGGAGACCTAGAGTGATAGTTATAGTTAAATTCTACCTTCAAAATTCATCCTACTATGAAGAAATAAATCCCAACTCCTATCAAAAACAACTTTAAAAATATTAAGGAACAACTATTAAAAAAATGATTATTTCTCTTAAAAAGAACGCTTACTTTAAAACCTCAACCATGAACTTTTGTTGTCAATGTGTTGTTCACATTAGATTTTCAAACATCAAAAGTAGAACTCTGATAGAAACATTATGTAAAATGAAACTTTTATTGATTTCAATTGCAGATAGATATGTAATGCTAACACCCATGAAAACCAAATTTTAGTCTAAATTATGTAATTTATAAAAGATGGACCAAATCTGAGATTCAATTTCATTTAAGAAAACAAGTCTTCATCCAAACTACATTTTGAACATGGTTGAGATATATTCCTTTGAGAGTTCTTCTAACCCCTTCATACGCCAAGACTGAAGTTATTTCACTCTAGCCAAGATGCCTAGCAATGACCTCATGGGGAGAGATCCTCTCAAAATCCATGTCATCATCATCATCACTCTTATCATCAACAACATAACATCCCCTAGCCCGAATGAGGGGGATTACGGTGCAAAAAACTCACAAAAATGAAATTTTGATAGCTAATTAAATTCCTGTAGATTTTAGCTACGATTGACAACCATATTTAGCTATTTTCTATAACCATAAAATAGATGCACATATAACATACCAAAATAGACATGAAATGAAGCTAATAAACCAACATAGAAAAAAATAAATTCTTCTTCAACACACTGAGATCATACACAACAACTTAACTCACAAATAAAAGATAGAAAATAGACGAGCATGTATCTTTTCACAACAGTTGTGCAACTGGCTGCTTGGGACAGACATTCCACCAAACCATAGAATTGTTTCTCCAAATATCAATGACATATCACCCCCAAGATGAGGCTAGTAATCCACAAAAGAGGGTGGTCTCTCACTGTCCACTCACAACTTAGAAAAAATCGCAACCCACTGATATCTTCCTACAACTATCTTGATTTTCCACCAGTTCTCTTCCTCTTGACCTATCCAACCCAAGGAATGTACCCCTTCGGTAATATCAGTCCCTTAGGTGTTCCATTCATTTATCAAGGTCTCTCTAGAAAATTTAGCTAGGAATCTCTCAGCTGGGAATTCAAGGGATATCACAACTAGGAAAGACTACTAGAAACAACAACAACACTTGTTGTTTTAGTGCAAATCACCCAATAGTTTACTCTTTAGTTCTGACAACCTGTCTCTTCAGTCTTCACCTCTAATATTCTCTAGGTACGCTCCAACATTCTTTAGAATTTTCCCTCCATGGATGCAACAACTCCAAGCTCTCTTCCTTTCTCCTCATGCACAAAAACTCCCTGTGTAAAAAACATTGTCCCAACCCATACAAATTTCTTCTCCTTTGGCTTCCTTGTTTGAATCAGACACCTTACCAAGCTCATTTTACTCATCCCCCATGTGCCCAATAACTTTGGTATGTGATCACTCACATCCACCCTCTTAAATGCATTCAATTATTATCTTTGGGAACACTCAATCATAAATTAAAAGGTTCATACACCAATAACAAATTTACGAAAATGGGTTGAATCAATATACATAAGTAATTCCTCCTTGGACCCCTCTTGTCCATTATCCTAGAATCTCCCCTCTCTTGTGGATTAGTTAAACCCACAAGAGAGGGGATATTCTAGGATAATGGTCATATAATTTGGCATCACATTTTATTATTAAAATATTGAAATACAATTCGCATATTACATCGCTTGGTCATAGCCACATATTATATATAAATTAAGAATTAATTAAACTCGATATTATAGTGGGTATGTTTATCCCCCCTCCCTTACAATTGTGCACCATCCTCGGTCCACACTATGTTGATATACATATATGCAAATTTACATCACAATACTTACAAAAATAAAATTATGCAATATTACAACTCCAACAACAATTCCAACCATAATCTCTTGTTCCTCTCAACTCACCAACCCAAGGAATGAAAAATTTATTTATTTGGGATAATGCAAGGAATGTACCATTCATTAATTAGGATTAACCCAAGTAATGATACATTATTTTATCAAGGTCACCAACGCAATTGGCTAGGAATTTGAGATGTGGTTTTGAAACTCTAGCTGCTCAAAATGGAGTCTTGCATCTTGTTTTCTTTAAAGTTGTCCAAAATTTGTGGGTATTATTCCTGCATGTTTTCTTCATTATCCCATGTAGCTTCTTCAGGACCATAGCATGTCCATTGAACCTTTATCATCACTATGGACTTTTTCCTGAGAACTTTGAATTTTCGGTCCAAGAGGCGTATTGGTTCCACCTAGAAATCTCCTTCATGATCCACCTAGATCACA
Organism: Picea engelmannii; assembly: GCA_009831015.1. Taxonomy (NCBI): domain Eukaryota; kingdom Viridiplantae; phylum Streptophyta; class Pinopsida; order Pinales; family Pinaceae; genus Picea; species Picea engelmannii. The sequence goes on along the minus strand of ML778800.1, from coordinate 173,258 downwards.
TTCCAATCAATTATGTGGTTAGGGTTAGGAACATATTTATTTAATAATGACATATGAAATACATTATTCACTCTCATGGATGTAGGAAATTCTATCATGTATACAATTGGTCCTAATTTTTCTAATATTTCAAAAGGTCCACAATATCTTGCTGCCAACTACGGGAAACTTCTTAATCTTAGATAACTTATCTTTTACTTCACTTATAAAAATACATGATCACCCACTTTAAAATCTCTAAACACTCTATTCTTATCTACATAACTTTTTTCCTATCCTGGGTAGTCTTTAAATTTCTCTTAATCTTTGTCATATGCTCTTCCATTTCCTTTAACAAATCTAGACCAACAACTACTCCATTTGTTGGATTATCTCAACTCACTAGCATGTTACACTTTCTATCATACAATGCTTCAAATGGACTCATTTTTAATGAGGCTTGATACACATTATTATAGGAAAATTCTACTAAGTCGATATAATCCGTCCACTTTGATGGTTGATCCATCACATTCATTCTAAGAATGTCCTCAATTATTCTATTAGTCTTCTTTTCTTTTCCATCTGACTCTAGGTGATACATTGTACTGAGATTTAGATTTGTCCCAAATCCATTGAACAAACCTTTCCAAATATTTGAAGTAAACTTTGGATCTCTATATGAAACTATTCCTTTAGTCACTCCATGTAGCCTAAAAACTTCTTTCATGTAGATCTCTACAATATTTGTTTCCTTGTCTATAGTCTTCACTGGAACAAAATGTGTTTCCTTAGTCAATTTATCCACCACCACCATGATGGAATCATGTTGCTTCATTGTTCTAAGAATTTTTGTAATGAAATCAACTGTAATAACTTCCCACTTCCATTCTAAAATGGGCAATGGTTGTAGCATCCCTGTTGGATGTTTATGTTTAGTCTTCACTTTTTGGCACTCTAGACATTTGGCTATGTAATTAGACATTATTTCTTCATTCATGGCCAAAAGTATTGGATTCTTACAACTGCAATTGTATATGGAACATTATGCATTATATGGGTGCCCAACATATGGAACATTATGCATTTCCCTCAGAACTGCATTTTTCATCTCACTGGAATTCAACACATATACTTTTCCTTTTTGCATGAGAACTTTGTCTTCTTTCATCTCATAAGAATTGAATTTCTACTGAAAATTACCCTATTGTAATGTTTCTTTTTTTTTTAGATAATGTTGATATGAATTTTTTGTTGAAAATTTTTTGTCTTTCAAAGATGTCATGTACATGATGATGGCTGCAATATGCACTTCATGAGATTTTCTACTGAGTTCATCATCCACTTGATTTTCCTTTCCCTTTATATGCTTAATTTCAAAGTTATACTCACTTAAAAATTCCAGTTATCTAGTTTTTCTGAGATTTAATGTTGGTTGTCCAAACAAATGTTTCAGACCATACTGGTCTTTTCTTAGCTCAAATTTCTTACCCATGAGGTAATTTCTCCACATTTTCAATGCATGTACATTTTTTTCTAATTCTAAGTCATGAGTGGCATAATTCCTTTGTGCTCTTTTAATTTTCTGGACTCATAGCATACCACATGATCCTTTTTATTGATAACTCCATCGAACCCTTCCATGCATGCATCGGTTCACACAACAAAATCTTCATCTAGATCTGAAATATTCAATATTGGATCACTTGTCAATATTTCTTTCAACTATTGAAAACTCTCTTCACACTTGGAAGTCCATTCAAAATTCACTCTCTTCTTTTGCAAAAATGTAATTGGACTTGCAATCTTTGAAAATCCTTTTATGAATATTCAGTAATAACTCACAAGACCCATGAATGATTTAACCTCTATCACATTATTGGGTGTTTTCCATCCTCTAATGGCCTAGATCTTCTCAGGATCCATTGTTATCCCTTGCTCTGAAATAATATGCCCCAAGTAGTGAATATTTTTTTGATAAAATATGCACTTACTCAGCTTAGCATACAATCTATTCTCTATTAAGACTTGCAACACCATTTTTAAATTTTGTTCATGTTCCTCTTCTGAATTAAATTATACAAGTATATCATCTAGGAACAAAATTAAAAACTTGTCCAGGTGCTCTTTGAACACTCCATTCATCAAGCACATAAATTATTTTGGGAAATTTCATAGTCGAAATGTTACTACCATGAATTCATAATGCCCATATCTTTTTTTGAATGTTGTCTTGTTGATGTCTTCTTCTTTAATCCTCACTTGATGATAGCATGTTCTCTAGTCAATCTTGGAAAAGATTCTTTCACCTTTCATTTGATCAAACAAATTATCAATTCTTGGCAAAGGATAGTTATTCTTTATGGTGGCCTTATTCAGCTCTCTAAAATCAATACACATCTTTAAGGTTCCATATTTATTCTTCACAAAAATAACTAGGGTTCCCCAAGGTGACACACTTAGGTATATATACCACTTCCTTAACAATTCTTCAAGTTGCATATGCAACTCTTTCAATTTCAACATCCCCATTTTGTAAGGTGTCGTGGACATTGGGTCAACTCTTGGTACTAAATCAATAGAGAAATCAATGTCTCTCCATCATGGAAAGCATGGGATTTCCCTAAAATATATTCAAAATCCATCAAGACTGGATGGTCTTGAATGCTTGCCACTCTATCTTTGGTTGCCTCTTCCATATGGGTTGCAAAAATCATACATCTATTCATGAACTCTTCTTCAACTGCATAGCTGAAATTGCTCTAACAACTATAGCTCTTGGAATGCCTTGAAATTTGCCTTGTTTCTCATCTTCATCAATACATGTGATTGTTTTGTCATAACAGACTAGGAAAAAATGGTGTTTTTCCAACCAATCCATGTCAATTAGACAATCATATGAACCTAATGGTATGATCTTTACATCTACCTTTATATTGATTCCAATCATGTATATTTGACAATCCTTAACCAACTCATTGATTTTCTTCTCAGCCCTTGTGGCTAACTGAACTAACCAATATTTTTTATGTGTACTCTTTTGAAAGTGAAATATTTCAACAATTTTAGCATTTATGTAACTATGGCTAGCTCCATAATCAATTAAAATTGCTATGGGATAGTTATCAATCTTACCTTCCACTTTAATCATGGGGATTGGTATTCAACTTACTTGTTGTCCAATGATGCATAAATATTTGGCATGTTTCCTCCCATGTCTTAAATTGTTTTAGCCTCCTAAATGTTGTGGACAATCCTCATTCTTTCTCCTTTGGGATGGCAGTCCCTATATAATTGATTTCCCTTACATCCCCAATAGTGTACACGTTTTTGCCTTGGTCTTTTCCCAAATGAATATACATTGTTTTTCTCATTTTGAGTTAAATGACCTTGCTAATTTTCTTGGGAGTTATTCATGAAAAATGGTGGCTTAAAACCTTTTTTCCTTTTATCTTTGTCCCCTTCATCTTATCATTCCAAGTTTTTTGGAAAAATGACCTTCCTTTGCTCTAATCATAAATATGCTTTGCTCTCCATATGGATTCCTCCCGGGTCTTGAGGTTATCATATTGAATCTTGTCACTGTAGAAGGAGGGTAACCCACTTATAAAACTTTGTATTTTAACTTTCTCATCCTTGATGAAGTTAATATAATTTACTAACTCAAAGAACATTTTCTCATATTCCTCCATTGTCATGGTTCTCAACTTGAGTTCAACGAACTCTTTCATATTCCTTTCATAATAATGCCTGGAAACTTATTTCTCCTGGAAATATCCTTAGAACTTCCTCCATGAGATCCTCTTTTCATCAAGGTTCTTGGCTTGCTTAATTTGATCCCACCACATGGATTTCTTTCCTTGCAAGTGGTAGGTGGAAATTCTAGCTTCTACCTGGGAGGGGTAATCATGCAGTTGGAAATATTTCTTCATTTCCAATAGCCATGCCTTAGCCTCTTGTCCTTTCCTATTCTCACCATTTAAATTTGGTGGCTTGATCTACTTGACCTAACCTTGCAATATGTCTACCTTTGTCCTTCTTCTTTTCCTCTAGATAGGAGACACGATTGGCATTCTCCCTGGCCATGAAATTGCATGAGTTCTTTTGGTGAATTTCCTTGGAGAATAATGGTGTCTTCTCATTCTTCTTGATTGTCTATAATTTCCATGATCATCCCATTTTCTTTGATATCTAGATGTTGACACTCGTATAGCACTAGCTTCATGTTTGGTGCTAGACTCTTTATTGACTTTCTTATGTAACATATTTAATCTATGAAGTATCTCTTCATGAGCCTTTGTAGTCCTTTCGTTATCAGATCTGTAGATATACACTTCCCTATCTAAGCTTCTCTGATCCAAATGGATCTTGGTGGCCATCCACCTTTTTCACTGAATCACCATTTTGAGCCTGTGGTTTTGATAAACCATGATATTCACCCTTTTGATGGGGAATGGAATGTCATGTCATCTTTATTTGTTAATCATAGAAATTATGTAATGATTTTCTAGTAGTCTTATGTACATGCCTACAACATAGCGTTAATGCATTGAATCCGATTATAACTTCATCGTTAAGAACACTCAGGATAGAGTAGTACTGGGATGGGTGACCTCCTAGGAAGTCCTAGTGTTTTACATGCCTATGGAATTTTATAAACTTAGTCCAATTTATCCCACATGCGTCATGGGAATTGTTCACCTCTCACTCTCTCATATATAATTGAGGTGAAGGAATCCCTTTAAGCATTCAATGGAGTGTGATGTAAAGCTTGTTGTGAATGAAGCGTAGACAACATATCTTTCTTTTCGGAGATAGGGTACCCCATTCTGCCAATTTGTGTTGTATAATGTTTTTCTCTCTTGTTCATTAATAGAAGTTGGTTTTCACTATATTTTTGTGTTCTCCACATTATCTTTGTGTATTTTATTTTTATATATCGATTATATTCTTGTTTTCATGTCGTTCTCAAAATAATCTGGATTAGTGGTATCAAAGTAGTCTTCTCCTTGTTATTTCTTACAGCAGGTCCCCGACGAGGTTAGGGTATAGATATTTGGGTCTCGAGCTAGTTTAGCTTGAAGAAAACCTCTCTCGCTAGCCCAAGAAATCTCCCATGGAGGAATAAAAGAGAGATGGAAGAGTAGGATATCCTTTCAAGATGTTTCTCAAGGAAGCTCTCGTGCAACAGAGGAATGAGATGATGGACAACTTCACTCAGATCCTTCAAAAAATACCAATAGAGACGAACGAGACATCTTCGACAAGCAACCATTTTGCAAGTGCGACACCCTTCAAGGTACAAGTCAATTTTGACATGCCCTTATTTGAAGGCCACATAGATGAAAATTCTCTAGAAAAATGGTTGAGTCTGTTAGAAGGTCATTACTCTGTCCAAAAACTTTCTAACAGTGAAAATATCACCTTCGTGCTCCATAAATCCTTTCCCCGTGTCAGAGCTTGGTGGGAAGGCTACTAAGAGAGGTACACTACGGATGAATCTACACTATTTGGGAGAGAACCCACTTAGGCGGCCTTTGTAGATTCCCTAAAGGAGGAGTTATACGCTATCAGAAACTATGATGACCAATACATGAGATGAACAACTCTGCATCGAAAAAGAGACCAGATGGTGCCTAAGTACACCAACATATTTCATACCTTGCGCTCAAAGCTAGGTATCAAAGACTCTAAGAGTCACCTGGTTTTGAAGTACCGAAGTGGTATACATAATTACATCCAAACAAATATGGATTTCTTGGACATATCCTCACTAGGAGCTGCTTATTGATATGCAGTAAAAATTGATCATAAATTCAAGCAGCAGAGTAAGTGGGAGAAGCATGGAAAAGGAAACTCAAACTCACATAATGAAGGACAGAGCAAGGAAGGCCAACCTCAAGAGAGCTAGTCCTATATGAAGACAAAGAAGGGTAACGTGAAGTCTAAGAAAGACACCGAAAAGTGGTGTGATTTCCATAACAACCCTTGGCACAACACTGATGAATGACACTCAATACAATCATTGATGGCCAAACTCAAAGACAAAGAGTCAAACTCTGACTTGGACCATGATTTAGAATATAATAAAAGGAGATAGATCAATGACGCTGAACCCACTAATATTGTCACAACTGCAATAATCCAACTAGAATAGGATCTTGAGAAGGGGGAGTGACTCTTCCATTCACAATTGTGGGTGAAGGGGACCCCACTGCATTTTATTGTTGATAATGGAAGCCAAAAGAACATCACCTTAGAAGAGGTTGTCAAGAAGTTGGATTTGTCAAAAGAACCACACCCGCAGCCATACAACATTGAGTGGTTTCGCCAGGGTCAAGAACTTTGTGTCATCCAGTAGTGTCGCATGTCCTACGACATCAATACCTTCAAGGATGAGGTAGTGTGTGATGTTTCCCCATTGCAAGTCTATGATGTTCTATTAGGCCAACCGTATATGTGGAGGCGTCATGTTTTTTATTATTCTCAGCCCCATAGCATCATTTTTACTCTTGGGGGTCAGCTATACAAGATACCAGAGGTAGTTCCAACTATTGTCCCACCAAAACAATGCCACAAAGTAATGTCTCATACTGAAAATTTTATCCTTTTCACAATTCGATTAGAAGGTGAACAGAAGGACACTGCAACCACTACAGACTCATCCAAAGACCCTTCTATCCAGTAGAAGTAGATCAACAAGATTGTATAAGAGCACCAAGATGTTCTTGCTACACCTACGGGGGTGCCTCCACACTACCCAGTCAAGAAATGTTATAACAGAACCCTTCATATTTTTCATGATGCATCTTCACTAACAAATTCCTCCCACACTCAGTTAGATCGTGCATCTAGATTGGTCGAACAGATCCAACCCCTCCCGCAACAAGTTCATGACAACCTTCAACAAGCTAAGCAGGACAACTTCTTCAGAAAAGCAAGCAACGCACCAAGCTTCAAATTTAGCAGAAGTCTCCCCATATCCCATGGGAATTTGATGAAATGGGGATCATTTATTCCTAAGGGGGTAGGAATGATCCAGATGGATCTTGGAGGCCATCCACCTTTTCCACTAAATCACCATTTTGATCCAGTGGTTTTTATAAACCATGATATTCACCCTTTTGATGGGGAATGGAATATAATGTCATCTTCATTTGTTAATTACAAAAATCATGTAATTATTTCCTAGTGGTATTATGTACATGCCTACAACACAGCGTTAATGCACCAGATCCCATTAGAACTCTGCAGTAAAGTGCACTCGGGCTAGCGTAGTACTGGGATGGATGACCACCTAGGAAGTAGTAGTGTTTTACATGGATATGGAATTTTATAAACTTAGTCCAATTTATCCCACATGCATCATGGTAATTTTTCTCCTCTCACTCTCTCATATATAATTGAGGTGAAGGAATCCCTTTAAGAATGCAATGGAGTGTGATGCAAATCTTGTTGTGAATGAAGTGTAGCCAACATATATTTCTTTTCATAGATAGGCTACCCCATTCTTCCAGTTTGTGTTCTACAATGTTTTTCTCTCTTTTTCATTAATAGAAGTTGGTTTTCACTATATTTTTGTGTTATCTGCATTATCTCTATGTATTTTCTTGTTATATATTGATTATATTCTTATCTTCATGTCATTCTCAAAATAATCCATATCATTCTCATAGTTACAGGCTCTTGCCCATCCCTTCTTCCATTTGACTCTATATCAACATTTCCCATGTTGAGATGCATACATGTGATCTCTTCCCAATGGATGTAATATCCCTAAGCACATTCCATAACTCCAATATTCATATAAAAAACAATTTTCTTTCGTGTACCTCTAATTCTGCAAGAATATGTATGTAATAATTATTGTATGAACATGCATAGCATAAAACATTTCATCCATTAGAATACATGTTATTTATTCATCAATTTATGAAGGACACACTACACCCATTTAAATCCAAATTCACTAGATGCATTCCTCTCTCAAAAATATTTCCAATGGTTTTACTCATGCCTCAATCTAAGTTCTAAGCGAAAAGTTACAACATTTACATGTTGCAATTTCCACTCTTTTACTGCTACAGAAATATCTTTATTAATTTATGAGAAATTTTATTGTCCAATTCAAAATTTTGGTTTGGTAGGTTTCTTCTACCCATGAAGGCCTTTCCATCGACTATTTGTTTTCTCAAATCCGAGCTCCAAGCTGAAAGTTATGGTCCATAACTCCAATCTTCATATAAAAACCAAATTTCTTTCGTGTACCTCTAATTCTGCAAGAATATGTATGTAATAATTATTGTATGAACATGCATAGCATAAAACATTTCATCCATTAGAATACATGTTATTTTTTCATCAATTTATGAAGGACACACTACACCCATTTAAATCCAGATTTATTAGATGCATTCCTCTCTAAAAAATATTTCCAATGGTTTTACTCATGCCTCAATCTAAGTTCTGAGCGAAAAGTTACAACATTTACATGTTGCAATTTCCACTCTTTTACTAATACAGAAATATATTTATTCATTTATGATAAATTTTATTGTCCAATTCAAATCTCTGGTTTGATAGGTTTCTTCTACCCCTTAAGGCCTTTCCATCGACTATTTGTTTGCTCAAATCCGAACTCCGAGCTGAAAGTTATGGTCCGAAGATGTTTAGGTTGTTTTACCCAATCTATGAGCTATAAGTGTCTTCTTTCACTCCCAACACATTTTTACATACCTATATCTAAAATATGAATCCATGGTTGTCTTATATGGATCATAAAATTTCCATAGACTTCTCCTGTGTGTCGAATGGACTTTTGAACATGGATTTATGCCCTCTGGAAGTAAATTTAGCTCATTGGATAACTCTCCTGGAGCTCTTTTATTTAAGCTGTAGAGACAAAGTGTACCTTCGTATAATTTTTTTTGTGGGTTTTGATTGGATAAAAACATCATTTAGAGCCTCAAACATTCCCCACAAGTTAATGACCTTCAAAAATCCCAAAAAAATAAGAAATTTTCATATAAAATTGATTGTTTTACTACTGTAACAACCCTTTAAATCTAAGTCATCGATCTCAAATCATATGCAATATCAGGCGTTGTTCTGATTACATCGATTGATTGATAATCGACACTTTCCTTTGGTCGTGCAAGACTCTTTGCCCAAACTACTAACCCAACCATCGATCGCCGGCCCATTTCCATGACAATCGATTTGCACACAAATCTAAACCAACCAACTCGACCATCCACCCATTGGAAATCAAAGATCCCTGATGACTATTGAAAACACTTCCCCAATTTGGTCGACCTGACTATCGGTTGTCGGCCACCTCTGGGATGATGTTTTAACTATTAACATGGCATGCCACATGGATGTTTATGTGGCATGATACGTCATCCTGAGGTGTAAAATTGGATGATGTGGCATGACACATGGATGTTGATGGGGCATGAAACATCACCACCCTCTTCCTCTCATCGGCCATTGGCCGATTCTCTTGGATGACCCGAGCATCTTGCCAAATTCACTCGACGCTCAACCAACGACCTATCGGAAAAAATGGACACCTCGTTGATTTAGTTGATTCCTGACTATCGGCCCATCAATCATCGATGAATTTTCTTGATTGACTCGAAACACTTCACCAAATCGGCCAACTCTCGACCATCATCCCATCAGGGATTTCCATTAGCGATTGAAAACACTTTTTTAGATATAGTTGATGCATGACTGTCAACCATTGGCAGTCAGAGATGTCTTTTGGACGAACCAAACACTTCGCCATTTTGGTTGACCCAACCATCGACCGTCGACGATTTCTCTTACTGAACTTCAACACTTATAAATTTTCAACAAAAACCCAGGTGAATCTGGGTTGTCAATCTCTCACCCGAGATGATCTTGGTCTTCGATTTTTCTCCAACCTCCCAATGACTAAAATGAATACAGACCGTCGATCTAATCCATTTTCCGAACCGTCGAAAATTAATCAGAGGCGTTGATTTACTCAACCTTTCAAAAGGCTGATACCTTATTATTATCGGACAAATCGGTAAGTGTTGACAAAATCTAATCTCCCTAACTTCAATAAGAAATTAGAACAAAACATAGTAGAATAAAAGCTTCTCCTTAGATTTCATTGTAATGTAAAGTAGTTCAAAAAGGGACAAATGACATACCGTTTAACCGTCATTTTCTCCTCACTAGTTATATTGTCCTCGCCCCATATTTGGGTTTGTGGGATGTTGAACTTGTTAAGAAGCACAAAGCAACAAAGAGAGAGTGCAACAATATATATATATATTCCAATGAAACCTATGCATAAGATCAATGAGTTATACAATAAAAATAGAGACACTTTTATAGAAAAGAAATGTATCACCACATTATATTGAAGTGGATAATACAACCTATGCCTTGATGTTGTAAGGTCCCTTCCAATGGCCCTTTGCTTCAACACACACACCTTTGCTCCAATGCTTTTGATGAAGAATATTCACAACCTGACGTGGAAATTTAAAGCAAAGCTATCATAAGTACAATCTTCAGCAGAATTCTTCATGCATAAGTCAGCATAACTTTTCCCATGAGAGATCCCTCTTTATATAGATTGAAGAGGGATGGATGAAGAGATTAGGATAATCCCACTAAATTAGAGAAGCGAGTGAGATCCAAATCGATCGGAGGCCACCTCATCCTTTTGGAGATTCCATTCTAGAACCTTCAAGAATTTCATCTTTTTCCTGAGCATCTTCGCACCCTAAACACAAGAAGCCTACGATGATGTTGCAGTCCACTATGGTGCATCATGTGACGATCAGGGATCGTCGCACCCTTATCATTTGTAAAGGTACGAAGATCTTCTTTGGTAGGGTTTTTAAGAAAGGAGAGATGATTATATTTCCTAGGGATAAAGTATTGATTCTTCAGTAGCTTCAAGGAACAAAGGAGCAAACAATACACATATCATTGGTGATCACGGGGTTGACCAAAATAATGTGTAACACTTATGTATTTTTAAATTTATCAAAGAGAATCTCGGTCATCGATCTCGAGGTCAAACATGATCTTGGTTGTCGATTCGCCAAACTGCTTGCAACTCTACAACGACCACTAAAACTTGAAATTCGACCATTCCAAGTCAAATTTGAATATACAACTTTGCAGATTAGCTCCATTAAACCTCTTAAATGACTCAGAGTCATTTAAACTAGAATTTACTCATGAATTTTGGAAATTACCCTCTAATTTTATCCATTTCCCCCAAACTCGCACAGACAAAAGTCTGCAACAACAAATCACACCAATTCTCTCTGGATCTTGGCTCATACAAGCCCAGTGTTTGAACCTGAGGGATATGATACCATAATGTGATGTCCCCCAACCCAACCAAGGGACATTACGATGCAAAAAACTCACAAAAACGAAACTTTGATAACTAATTAAATTACAATAGATTTCAACTACGATTTACAACCAAGTTTATCTATTGTCTATAACCATAAAATAGATGAATATACAACATGCTAAAATAGACATGAAATGCAGCTAATAAAACAACATAGCAACAAATAAATTAATTTCCAATACACAAAGATCATGCACAACGATTTAAATCATAAATACAAGACAAAAAATAGATAAATGCTTATCTTTTCACAATAATTGTGCAGCCAACTGCTTGGGACAGACGTTCCACCCAACCATAGACTTGTTTTTCCAAATCTCATCAACAAATCACCCCCGAATTGGGGCTAGTAATCCACAAAAGAGGGTGGTCTCTCACTATCCACTCATAGCTAAAAAAAACTCACAACCCACTGATATCTTCCTACAACTATCCCAATTTTCCACCATCTCTCTTCCTTTTGACCTGTCCAACCCAAAGAATGCACCCCTTCATTGATCTTAGTCCCTCAGGCATTCCATTCATTTATTAGGGTCTCTCTGGAACAATTTGCTATAAATCTCTCATATGAGAACTCAAAGGAAATCACTACTAGGAAAGACTACCAACAACAATAGAAACACTTGTTGTTTTAGTGAAACTCACTCATGAGTTCACTCTTCACACCTAACAACCTAGCTCTTCATTCTTCACCTCCAATATTCTCCAAGTACACTCCAACATGCTCTATAATTCTACCTCTATGGATGCACCAACTACAAGCTCTCTTCCTTTCTCTCTACTTGCTCTTCATGCACAAAAACTCCCTCTGTAAACATGATTGTCTCAACCTATATGAATTTCCTTTCCGTTGGTTTGTTTTCTTGACTCACACAATTGCCCAATATGATTGTACTCAGCCCCCATGTGTCCAATAAATTTTGGATGTGACTACTCATACCCACCCTCTTACATGTATTCAATGATTGGCTTTGGGAACACTCAATCATAAATTAGAAGGTTCATATATATACCAATAGAAAATTTAGGAAAATGGGTTGAATTAATATACACGAGTAATTCCCCCTTGGACCCCTCTTGGCCATTATCCTAGACTCTCCCCTCTCTTGTGGATTAATACATCCTCCATCTTTGTCCATGTCCTCTTAAAAGATGTCATCAAATTTTATTATTAAAACATTGAAATACAATTCACATATTACATCGCTTGGCCATAGCCACATATTATATCTACATTAAGTATTAATTAAACTCAGGATTATAGTGAGGATGTTACATTGTCCCATGACTATCAAAATTCTCATTCTTCTTCAAATTGTCGGGCATATTCATAGGTACAGAAGATTGATACTTCATTCTCCTCCCATTATTCTCTTCATGAAAAGATTCCTTCTTAAGGATATTTGTTGATCTTCTACTATTATTACTATTCCCATGGGTCTGCACTCCACAACAACATTACACTCATTTTCTTGTAAGCTAGCTTGATTGGCCTCAACATCAAAATTAACACCACCACATATATCCTCCTCACTAAATTCCTCCATCATCTCACGGTGATCCTCAATGCTTCCAAATTGTGTTGGATCATGTTGTCATTGATGCCAATGGTTTGATTGATTGATGTCAAGTGATCGATTGATGTCAAAGGATTGATTGATTGATGATTGATGTAATATAATATGTATTTTCCTTGATGAGAATGCATATATGAAGATGGATCAATGAGTTGTCATTGATATGATGAAGATGGATCAATTATTTGTCATTGATACATGATGAAGATGGATTGATGTGGTTTCATTGGTATATGATGCATTGTTGGAAAATGTATAGATGACTCATTATTGTCTTATCATGATTGATAAGGTGCACAAATGGATGAAATCCAAAGTGGTCCCTTTATGGTGAAAGCCCTCACGAGAAGACGCTTTGTGGATTGAGTTATCCTAGAAGAATGGTTGGAGAAACCATGCTTGTATGTGGAATAACGAGATGAAGATCAAGGAAATTGTTAGTGAAACTATCCTAGATGGATAGTTCTTGTCATTCCATTTCCAGTGGTATGTGGAATGTCACATAACTCCTCATGGTTTGAGAGTTATGACCTTACGAAGATGAAGGACCCCCACATGAAGGATTGAAGCCCCCAAGGTCAAAGAAGTCAAAGTGACCTAAAAGAAGAAATCATTATTTAAATGATAAAGTAAAGTGACAAAGTCAAGGTGGATTATTTAAATAATAAAGAGA
>ML778800.1:138073-155944 GCA_009831015.1 Picea engelmannii | reverse complement strand
GTTGTAAATCATTTATAGTCGATGCATGATTGGTACACTTATAGTACATTGGTAGAAGTACCTACTAGCAGGATGATTGGCACATATTTTATGGAGGATTTGGCATACATAGGATTCATCATTTTGTGGTATTGGTGCATGGTGGTCTACATGTTTTGGTACACTCATATATGGAATATGCTTGATGATACTACATCATTGGCACTACTTGATTAGCACAACAATTGGCATTTGTTTGAGATACATGATTGTGGCACTTGGTTCATGATGAAGACATATCACGAGTGATATGATACATTGTTTGGCATGTTGGTAGATGCACATGTTGGCATGTTGATAAAGGCATATGATTGATACATTCCATGGATGATATATTTTGTCACATTGCATGATGTCGATGTACATGGTTGATGTACATAGGTGTTTTGCATGATGAGCACACATTTTGTACATGATGTACTTGGTTGATATTTTGCTCATAATTCTTTATTTCATTGTTGACATATCTTTTGCTTCATGATGCTTGGTATGGCATGAGTTTGATGCATGAATAGGTCCAAGGATTGTTATATGGTAGCACAATGTTTATCTTGCATAAAAGATATGGGAGACATACCCATAGGGGGATTCATTCTTCTTCCCATGATTCTAGGAGGAGATATTTATCAGATGCATACCTAGAAAAGAGCCCTATACTTGAAGAAAGAGCACAGGAGCATAATTTCAGGGGGAGAAATGGTCAGAGGGGGAGTATGTTCGATGTATCTTCAACATTACATCAGAGTGATATCCCTTGGAGATATTATTCAGAGGAATATTAAAGGCATTCAGACAGGGGGAGCATCCCGAAGGAGAGTTCAAGCAAGGGGATCAGCCCCAAGATGAGAATATCCCTTTGCCATTGATGTCAAAGGGGGAGAGTTAATCACATTGATGTGATTGATGTTTATTGATGGGGAGAGATAGTCACATTGACTATTGAGGTAGAGCATGCCTTATCTACATGTTGACATCAATAATTGGTAATTGGTGTTGACATCAATGTTGGTATTGCCATCAATGCCAAAGGGGGAGATTGTTGGATCATGTTGTCATTAATGCCAATGGTTTGACTGATTGATGTCATTGATTGATGTCAAGTGATCGATTGATGTCAAAGGATTGATTGATTGATGATTGATGTAATATAATATGTATTTTCCTTGATGAGAATGCATATATGAAGATGGATCAATGAGTTGTCATTGATATGATGAAGATGGATCAATGAGTTGTCATTGATACATGATGAAGATGGATTGATGTGGTTTCATTGGTATATGATGCATTGTTCGAAAATGTATAAATGAATCATTATTGTTTTATCATGATTAATAAGGTGGACAAATGGATGAACTCAAAAGTGGTCCCTTTATGGTGAAAGCCCTCATGGGAAGATGCTTTCGGATTGAGTTATACTAGAATAATGATTGGAGGACCCATGCTTGTACGTGGAATAAAGAGATGAAGATCAAGGAAATTATTGGTGAATCTATCCTAGATGGATAGTGCTTGTCATTCCATTTTCTGTGGTATGTGGAATGTCACATAACTCCTCATGGTTTGAGAGTTATGGCCTTATGAAAATGAAGGACCCCCACATGAATGCTTGAAGCCCCCAAGGTCAAAGAAGTCAAGGTGAGCTAAAAGAAAAAATCATTATTTAAATGATAAAGTAAAGTGACAAAGTCAAGGTGGATTATTTAAATAATAAATAGAAGTGACAAAATCAAGAAATGATAAAGTAAGGTGACAAAATCAAGAAGGAATATTTAAATGATAAATTATTGGAGAACCTTCTATTTATGGAAAGTGGCTAACCCTAAAAATAAGGAAAATAAGTTAAGTGACCTAGAAATGGGTTAAGTGACCTCAAAGAAGAAATCATTATTTAAATGATAAAGTAAGGTGACAAAGTCAAGGTGGATTATTTAAATAATAAAGAAAAGTGAAAAAAAAATCAAGAAATGATAAAGTAAGATGAGAAAATCAAGAAGGAATATTTAAATGATAAAATATTGGAGAAATTTCTATTTATGGAAAGTGATTAACCCTAAAATAAGGAAAATAGGTTAAGTGACCTAAAAATGGGTTAAGTGACCTAGAGGATGAAAGTATAAATAAGATAGCAATGGTCTCTTGTAGATTATCCTTTTGTGGATCAATGGAGAGCTTCTTGTGAAAATATTTTTTGGAGTATTGATGAAGAGCTTCTTGTGAGAGCTTCTTGAGAATTTTTGGTGTGGAACACTTGAGAATATTGAAGATATATAGGTGACTGAGGTAACCAAGGATATCTAAGACAAAGTTTAGAAGGAAGGTGAAGAAAAGAGGGCCAGAATTGAAGGGAGGATAAATTCTTTTGATGATGCTTTCTACGGTATGTTATTTACATGTCATCTCACCGTTTTTTCTATAACTTTTGTTCTATAATGATTCAGACCATGAAATTGCTATGTAATTGAAAAAACATACCCAAGTATCTGTGATAAAAAATTCAGCTTGTGGGTCGTTGTATTTTGGGAGTTACACTCTATGGAAAATAGGGTTTGTGGGTAGTCCTAAAACTAGTCAAAAACAAATGTTTCGGGTAAAAAAGTCATAAATTATTCATAACAGATCCAAATTCAGTGAAACAAAATATGTTGGTTAAGATACAGGCTATAGTATGTTGTGTAATAGTTTTAGATCAATTCAATGAATATATTGTGTGGGCCACGCTCTACAAAGTCACTCTCTAGAATAAGTCAGAATTCAACAAGGTATGTCATTTTTGCTATAATGCCTTTTCTGAGAGGTTCCAAGTAGTGCCACCTGTAGGAATTGCACAAAACGCATTGAAGAACATTGTGTATCAGTTTTGTATCTTTATTCATTACAGGTACAAAGTTATGATTATTTTAAGTTGGGGTTGTTGACTAATCCAAAACTAGTCATGGTTGAGACAAGCAGTTGATGAGTTGGCACATACATGAGGTGTATAGTTGATGATGTTGGTATGTATTGATGAGTCATTGTTGATGATTAGTTGACACATTATTGGTATATACTTGGTACATGGTTGGATGCACTTGTTTATGGTACAGGTTGATTACAGGTTGTTTGGCACAGGTTGGTGCATGGTTGATGCACTTGTTTATGTTGACAAATTGATATCTGTTGAGGTTTGTTGCCTCATCTCAATTGGTGTTGAGAATGTAAGTTGAGTCTTTCATATAGAGCTAGTGCTCTTGTAGAGTTGTACTCTATTCAGTTGTTGCTGAAAAAACCCTCGAAGTGAAGTCCATAATAAAAAGAAAAATTGTACATACATCTTGTGTTCTTTGTGTTCCTTGTAGAGATGATTTGTTGATGATATGTTGTTGATATGTATTCACATCTAACTGATTATAAATAACAACAATGAGTAATGAGAAAATGTTGAATGTTAACTAAGGAGTTTTTGTGTAAGAGGGAAGTTTTGGGAAAAATATCCCCACACTCATTCACCCTCGCCCTCCCCCCCCCCCCCCCCTCTAAGTGTGGTAGGTGTGTCCAACAAATTTCTCTAGCCCAAAAAGCTTGTAAACATGATATTTCTCCTCAAGTTTGGGCCTACTCAACATAGATTTACTACCATCTATGGCTACCCAAGAGATTTCTTCAAGGTCCCACTTATAAAAATCTATATGAGTTCTCAAATTGAGTGAATTCTAAGCTTGTTGGATCTACCAAGAGATTCTTCACAATACTTTCCCAAAATTGAAATAACCCAGCTTTTGATCACTGCTTATGAGTTTTTTTGGCTCTACCAAGAGATTCTTCTCAATGTTTTTCCAAAATTGAAATAACCCAACTTTTTATCACCGATTATGAGCTTTTTGGCTCTACCAAGAGATTCTTTACAATGCTTTCCCAAAATTGAAATAACCCAACTTTTGATCATTGCTTATGATCTTTTTGGCTCTACCAAAAGATTCTTCACAATAGCCCAACTTTTGATCATTGCTTATGAGCTTTTCAATATTCTCATATTTAGCTAATTTTTAGTTATTTTTCTAAAATTAAGTCATTTCTTAGTTCTCTAGCCCAATACTTTTCATGTCATAATTACAAGGATCTCAATGCCCATGAAAGCTCTTCTCAATATAAATATATTAGTCCTATTTGAAGTCCTAATCATCTCTTGTAGAGATTTTGATGACCTCGAGGTTGTCTTTTTCTGCAATAACATGCCAGAGAGAGGGAATGCTCTTTACCATAAACAACTAAAAAAAATCGGAATTTGGATAAGAACGTTGAGCACGTGCATCATTTCCTTTCTTAACCCGTTGTTACTTCAAACCACCATAAACGCCCTTGTCAATCAATACCATTGAAATATACCACAATTTTTTCTTTTTCTGGCATGATTACTTATTTCAAACGTATCTTCATTGTTGAAGAGAATTCAGATTGTTACCAGTTGAAACATGTGAAGTGCATTTGGAGCGATATGTTAAAAGAAGTGATGTATTGTTTTTAGATGAGTGAAAAAAACAAGTTGATTGAATCTTAAATAAATGTTAAGAACGAATTTTCACTTGTTATAAAGTGAAATGACGTTTTGGATAAATATTATAATTAAAAGAATTTTCACTTGTTATAAAGTGAAATGATATTTTGGATAAACTTGAAATATTATAATTTAAAAAATTGTAATTATTGAGATACAATGAAAATGGAATGGAGGATGAAAATTATTTTTCCTAATCATGTATATTAAGTTTTAATTTTACAATATTTGTGATATTAGTTGTTTTCATAATGTTTTAATACATAAAATCCAAATAAAAAAGTTAATCGAGTTTATCTCCAAGCTTTTTCATAATAAAAACAAATTGTGAAAACAAATCAATGAATTTCTCATTAATTTTTTTAATATCCAATAAACCAAAGTTAGTGTGGGTTCACATTCATTATTTTGGTGGTCATTCATGTTGGAGTTATTAATTCCTATTTGTTTTATTGATTAATGTATGGTTTCACATCAACTATTGGTGATTTAGATATTGTAAGGTAGAGTTTGTTCTCTAACTGAGTGGATTGATTCTAAGTTTTATGAGGTTGTTAGATCTAGTTGGGTATGAGAGAATCTCTCTAGGTAGTTTCTCCTAGTTTGGTGTGTAGTTGAGATATTCTCTCAGCAAGTTGTTAGTGTAGCTAAGATAGTTTGTGTATCTTGAGACAATGTTCGATGTATTTATATGTGTATTATTTCATTATTGAATAAGATACTCGTAAAAATTTTGGTGTGTAAGGAAGCTTGTCTACTCTCCCAATTTCTCTCATGGTATTAGAGTTGGTTTGGGATTAACTCCCTCACATGATAGCCCAAGAATTTAAGAGAGCTTTGAGAGTTGATCCTCTATACATATATAGGATTAGCGTAGGAGAGTGAATTGTTGGTGAAAGTAAATTTTATTTTTTATGAGTGATTGTTAAAGTGTGCATTCCATGTGAATATTTTTGCGTGTTTGTGTGGGTTGGTTTTGTTGTTATTCTATCAAGGTTGCACTAAGCAGTCTTATCAAAGGATATTGTCACTTGGTGATTGGAAAGCGTCAAATTTAAAGGAGGGTCCATGTAATGTACCCAACTAGGATAGATAGAAAAAATATGTTTGATGTCCAAAGTATTGTTTCTCTTTGTGTGATTTTATCAAACACTTTGCATTAAGGCTGTTGGAAATTTCTTTCAAACAATTTGCATATGTCACCAAGATAGGAATACTGTCAAACATATTGCATGCACCCATTACATATAGAATAGAGAAGATAACCATGGAATCATATTATGGTATGGAAATCCAAATCACAACAATACAAAGATCTTTATTGGTTGTAACAACAATTGCAAAACCCTCCTAAACACAAAAATCTAATGGTTGCAAGGAAAATGTAATATATACTAACATGGAACGAAAATGAAACCTAGTAATTATGCCAAAATCTCCTCAAGAAGTTATGTGCCTTCCCCTGGACTATCTAACATTCACTGGTGTGGTATATATCTGCTCCTAAAGAACATACTGTAGTAATACGACCACCCGTACCTTAACATTTATGTAACTTCAAATCATAGAAATCCTCATTGGACAAGGCTGAAGAATAGGTGGGGCCTCTCGGAACAAGGTTGGAAAAAAAGAAGGGCCTCGTGAAATGCCCTGTACTCAACCTGTGGGGTGACCCCTATCACGCTTTCCCCGAAACCCTCCTGATCCCTACAAAATCGACGATCGGCCTCCTCCAGAAAGTTATGTCAATCCTTTGCACAAGTCGATATACCTCTAACTGAAACAACCTAATTAAATCTCTAATGAATACCATGTATGGATCCTCCTCCTTGTCTAGATAGGGTGGATATTACACCACTGCAACCAAACTGTAATGGTGGAAAGGTTTTTCTAAACCCTAATGAAACAATCGCTCCAAGAGCACTCCAAAATGAGAGATCAAATCATTATGTTGAAGTGAAGGATTACCCTTTTATTTATTCTTCCTTCGAACCTTTTATACCTTTCCATTTTTTTACCAAATCAAACCCTTCCTTATTTTCCCTCCAATTTTCACTTAAACAAAATTATTTTATTTTATGTCACTTTAGAATTTGTCACCCTTTAACCCATTGATATTAAATGAATCTCTGTGAATCCCCTTTTTTTGCTGACTATAGCCTACAGGAATCGTATAGGCTACTAATTCATCCTCCGTCATGATCAATTGGAAGGGGACATTACAGTCCTCCCTTCCGGAGATTATTTTTCCTCAAGCAATTCCAAATTAGGGTGTTGTAAGATATGGTCTCCTTCCCAAGTAGCATCCTTGGTGGGAAACCCTCTCCATACGACCAGGTAATCTCGAATGACTCTGTGCCTCAACCTCCACTCTCTGACATCAAAAATCATCTAAGGAGTTAGAACCAACTTCCCTTCCTCATCTAGTGGACGAAGACTTGTTGAAGCGGTAACCTATTGTCATAATGTCTTCTTGAGGCAGGATACATGGAATGTGTTGTGGATCTTTCTACCCTTAGGTAGCTCCAACTCGTATGCTACCTCCCCCACTCTCATGATCACTCTATAGGGTCCATAAAAACGAGGCTTCAAATTCTCTTTTCCGCTCTTTTTCAACGATGACTATCTATAAGGCTACAAGATGAGAAATAATAAGTCCCCAAACTCAAAACTGCACTCTACCCTATTCCTATCTACGTACATCTTTTCTTGATTCTAAGTAGTCTATAGATTCCCCTGCAGGACTTTCAAGATGTCATGGCTCTCCTGCAACCAATATTTTTCCTTGGAGGCCCTACTCTCTCCAAATACCAAATCCACAAATGATGGAGAATTGTAGCCATACAATTCCCTGAATGGGATCATCTTTATTGACATATGATCAGTGGTATTTTAGAAATTCTCCCCAATATGCAACCACTTTATCCATGCCCTATGTTTCCCTGACACATAGTTCCTCAAGTACCCCACAACCCACTTGTTTACTATCTCGGTCTGCCTCTATTTCTGGGGGTGATAGTTGGTTCTAGGTGTCAACTACATCTCAGATAACCTAAACAACTCCTACCAAAATGCACTGAGAAACTTGATATCGTGGTCACTGACTATGTTCCTTGGAAGACCATGTACGTTGAACACCTCTCTAAAGAATATGTCCACTACCTTAGATGTGTTGTACTCTGAAGGAATGGAAAAATAGTGCACATATTTAGTCAACCTATCTAGTACCACGTAGATACAATCCTTTCCCTGTACCTTTGACAGCTCTATAATAAAGTCCATATAAATTATATCCCACTTCTGCTCTGGAATCAGAAATCACTGAAGCAGTCTCGTGGGATGTGTAATATCTGACTTGTTCTATTGGAAAGTCATGTACTCCCTCACATGTCAAAGTACATCCTCCTTGATACCCTTCCAAGAAAATCTATCTATTTCCTTCATGTAGGTCTTCAGATACCTAAGATTCCCTACCAATGGTGCATCATGTACTTCCCTCAAAATATTATCCTTGAGTATGGACTCAGGGACAAGATATATCCTATCTTTTTAGTAGATGATGTCATCCACTACCCTATACCAGTCATCCTGAATAATTCCCTCCATTATTTCATAGGTAAAGGTATTCTTGGAGTATTTCACCAAGAGAATGGACTTCCATTGTGTTAAGATATATGTCATGGAGAAGGTTGTGGGTCTCCTGGATAGGGTGTCAACAACTATGTTCCTCTTCCCATTTACATTCTCAATGTCAAAATCATATGCCTACATCTTACTCACCCATTTTTGTTTCCTCTAATTTAGGTCAAACTTCTCCAAGAAATATCTCAAGATGTAGTGGTTAATCCTAACCACAAAGCATCCTCCCACCAGGTATTTTCTGAACTTAACTAGTGCATGCATGATGGCCAACATATCCTTATCATAGATCAGATATATATTCTTTGGATCCCTTAAATTTCTACTCTCGAAAGCTATCGGGTCTCAATTTTGCATCAACACCACTCTTATCCCCTCATCGGATGTGCCACACTCTAGGACAAAGGGTTGCGTGAAATATGGGAGTGATAATAATAGATACATGCTCATCACCTTCTTCATCCTATTGAATGCTACATGTGTGCCTTCTAACCATCAGAATGCCCCTTTATTGGTGAGGTATGTCAATGACACAACCAATTGAAAGTCCTTTCACAAAGCGCCTGTAATAGTTTCATATCCCGAAGAATCCTCTCAAATTTGTGAGTGATCTAGGGGTGGGTCAATCTAAGTTCATCCAAATATTCTCTTGATGGACCTCTACTCCCTCAACACCAATCACGTTCCCTGTATAGAGGGTCTATGTCAACCCAAACTCGCATTTTTCCTCCTTGAAAAAAAACAAATTTTCCTCCATAATGGTGAGAATCACATCCACATGTTTAAGATGTTCCTCCCAAGTCCTATTGTATATCATAAGATCATCAAAGAACACCAATAATAATTTCCTCAACTGCTTGTTGAGGATGTGCTTCATTCATGACTATAAGGTAGTGAGTGTGTTATTCAACCAAAAGGGCATGACTAGAAACTCGTAGTGCTCGTAGTGACATATGAAGGATGTATTGTGAATGTCCTTCTTTTTGACCTGAATATGATGGTACCTTGATCGAAGATCAATATTCAAGAATTTTACCGCCCCATGCAACTCATCTATCAACTCGTCAAACTTGAGTAAGGGGTACCTATTTTTTATGGTCTTCATTTTCAACGCCCTGTAGTCAATGCACATCCTCATCATGAAATCCTTCTTCTTCACCAATACCACAAAAGAAGAGAAGGGACTAGAACTAGGCTTGATGTACCCCATCTCTAGAAACTCCTTTATTACCTTCTCAATGTCATCCTTGAACGTTTTTGGATTCATGTATGGTGTGGTTATCACAGGCTTCAACCCCTCTTCCAGCTCAATGACATGCTCGAATACCATTTCAGGTGGACTCCCTACTGCTAATTGCTCAAACACTCTATCATGTTTTCCAAGAAATGCCTGGATGTCTGCATGGTAGTGTTGGCAATCCTGTGATGGATTTTCCATGGTTATCAAGTACTTTGTTGCGAAAACCATGTCCCCATGTATGAAAAGGGCCTTCATGCATTGGTTAGATACAATCCAGGGGGAAATTGTCGACATACCTCTTAGGATGACTCATTTTCCACCTTTGTCCCTAAAATCCATCCTCATGTCCTGATAGTTCATGTGGATATCTCCCAATGAGCACAACCAATGAAGTCTTATCACCACATGGATTTCCACCAAATATACAACATAAAATTCATTAGTCAATGTATAGTTGTCCAATTTTAATTCCAATCCTTTTATCCGCTAAGTACATTGCATGGTGTACCCATGTGCTACTATCACATTTAATCCCTCAAAGTCCTCTATAGGGATTTGTCTCCTAGTGATCAATACATCATTAATGAAGTTGTGGATAGCCCCACCATCAATCAGTGTTGCAAACCTCTACCCATACAAAATTCCTCTAACCCTGAAGGTGTACTATTTGGGAACTATTGAAAGGGTGGAAATGGTCACTCCCTTGGTGCTATCCTGTAATGGCTCATGCTCTATAGAATCAAGATGTGATGGCTCACCACTTTTCTATCCAATGCCCTCATCATCATTGTCGTCCTCCTCATCGAAAAACGCCTCAATATAATGGAATTTACCTTTTCCCATACATCGATGGCTTAGTTCCCACGACTCTTTGCAATTGTAGCAAAGCTTCTTCCTTGTTAGCTCTCTCCAGGTTTTCTCATCCACCCTATTCTTCCATGTCCTTGTCTTATGGGAAGACTTCAACACCTGACCTTTCTGTGGGATAATTGTTTTTTCCAATGTCTTTGTAGGGTCTATGTCTGCCATATACTTAGTCTTCATAATATATTCCAGTAGTTTTTTTGGAATGAAATTCTTTACCCAAACCTCTTAATGGATCAACCAATCCCTCAGTGAATAGCATCACCAATCCTTGCTCAAAAGCATTAGTCACCATGATTTCCATCCACTGTAAATCTATGACATAGGCCTCTAGTGTACTTGTTTTTCTCTGTCATTCCAACTCCCTGAAGTGGATCTCAGGATCCTTCCTATCGAACCTGTCCATCATCCTCTGGGTGAAATCCTCATATGATGTGATGTTGGAATGCCCCAATGTTAATATCCTATGGTACCGCCACTCATGAGCCTCTTCATTTAAGTGTAGGGTGGAAAAATTGATTGCCTCTGCCTCTGTCGTGGGGTCAAGATGGAAATAAGTTTCCAACTTATGTACCCATGCTCATGCAATGCACTTGTTAGAATCGTCAAAAGATGAGATAGATATATTCCCCAATTTGCACAGAAGATTGAATTTTTTTTTATTCTAGCACATCTTAGGTTTGTTCCTCATCTTGAGGTTGTAGTATTCATTGTAATACGTGGTTTCCTGGGATCCTTCTTCTATAAATTGATACTCCCTAAAGTAGGAGTTTATTTCATCAACCGACCCTAGTTTTTCTTTTGCTCTTGTAGGATGTCCCTCAAGGAATGGTGGAAATAATGGTTTGGGTACCTTTCTACTACATGCTTGGAAGAAAATCTGTGTCGGAACATAGCTATTACTCTCTTCGAGATTCCTACTACCTCTATGGCTACCCTCTGCATGGTTCCCATTGACACCTCCATGGTTTTGATTCACTTGGTTGCCGATAAAAAACTATGTCATGAGTTGTGCTAATTGTTGTTTCCCATTGGCTATGGTTTATAATATTTGTATGGTCCTATCTTCAGAGTGATCCCCCATAACTCCTTCTACTTCCACTTCTTATGATGACTTTGATCCCGGGGAAGGTTATTTCCATCATCCTCTCCTCTTCCTTAGCATTAATGCCTCGGGAAATCATATAATGGAAAAATCACCAGGTTTGATACCACTGTAATTTCCCCAACTAGGATAGATAGAAAAAATATGTTTGTTGTCCAAAGTATTGTTTCTCTTTGTGTAATTTTATCAAACACTTTTCATTAAGGCTATTGGAAATGTCTTACAAAGAGTTTTCATATGTCACCAAGATAGGAATATTTTCAAACATTTTACCTATTACATGCACCCATTACACAAAAAATACAGAAGACAACCATGGCATATTATTATGGTATGGAAATCAAAATCACAACAATACAAAGATATTTATTAGTTGTAAAAACAACTACAAAACCCTCCTAAACACACAAATCTATTGGCTACAAGGTAGTTGCAATATATACTAACATAGAACAAACAATATACCTTTTATTGATGCCAAAATATCCTCAAGAGGTGGTGTGTCTTCCCCTGGACTGCCTAACATTCATTGGTGCAGTATCAATATGCTCCTGAAACACCTACTCCAACAATCTGGCTTCCTGTACCTTAATAGTTCTATAACTTCAAATTGAAAAGATCCTTGTTGGACAAGGCTAAACAACAGAAGAGGCCTCGCAGAATGCCCTGTACTCAACCCGTGGGGATGAACCTTGTCACAATTTCAATGAAACCCTCCTGGACCCTAGAAAATCCAAGTCGACCTCGTTTGGAAAGCTCCATCAATCCCTTGCACTAGACAATATACCTCCAACTGAAACAACCCAACTGAAGATCCAATGAAGACCTCGTATGGATCCTCCTCCTTGTCTATCTAGGATGGATATTGCACCATCGAAACCAAATTGTAATGGTCGAAGGGTTTTTCTAAACCCTAATGAAACAATGTCTCTAAGAGCACTCCAAAATGAGAGATAAAATAATTATGCCAAAGTAAAGGATTACCCTTATGTTTATTCTTCCTCTTAAACTTCTAGATCTTTCCCTTTTTTGACCAAATCAAACCCTTCCTTATTTTCCCTCTAATTTTCATTTAAAAAAAATTATTTTATTTTATTTAATGTCACTTTAGAATTTGTCACCCTTTAACCCATTAACACTAAATAAATCTCTGTGAATCTCCTTTTTTTCTACTGACTATATCTTACAGGGGTCGTATAGGCTACTAATTCATCCTCTATCATTATCAATTGGAAGGGGACATTACAGTCCCATTGGTTACCCACATAAGCACAAGCCATGCCCAATGAAAGAAGAGACTATGGATTATTATCCATGTGTTCTATCACCCCATGTATTTATCTGAAATCGCACCTCCAAAGCCAAGAGTAGCGCTCAACTTGTGCTTCCAATTGTTCATCACCATTGGGATTTTAGTTGCCAATTACATCAATTATGGCACCCAAAAAATTGAAGATTGAGCATGGTGCACAGGCCTGGAATTTCAAATTTGCCCTGCCTATCAAGTGAAAAATTGATGACGATTAATTTATTTTCATGCCTGTCACTTTACATTTTACACAAAGTTATAAGTGTCGAATTATTTTGTATGTTATGTGTAAATTTGACTTTCATAAATTTTCCACATTGAGCACTATTCTGTAATCTAGTGCTATGGGATTTGGAAATTAAAACGATATCACCAAATTTGATGATAAGTTTTTGTAAAAAAAAATTATAATAATTGCAGCTGCCACATTCTTATAAAAATATATCGAAAAGTAAGTATATTATTAAAATGAGATGTTTTGGATAAACTTTATGATGAATTAAAAAAATGCATTGCCACATTATCAAAATCGTACTTGTAAAGCAAAGTTAGAGGGTGGAGCGGAGAAGACCTATGCTCCAACATTGGAATTTGGGAATGAATTGTAACTATACACACCTTCAATGTTCATTTAATCTAATGCCAAGGTGTTGAGTTCCTTGAAGGTTGAAGCCATGAATTACAATTATTAACATAGGCCATATAAACTTATAAACCTGTAACTTTTAAGTACCTACAACAGATTTTGACAGGTAATCTACTCGGTTAAACATCAATTGGACATATTTGGTATCTTGATATCCATCAATAAAGACATGTGGATTTCATATCCACATGTCAAACACAGGTTCAAATAAAAAATGCATCCTCTAGGACATCAAATTCCAAACCTAATGGTGCATATCATTGGCTCTAGTAGTCATTCCAACACTAATCATAATGACAGGATTGTTGTTCCTTGTAGACACACCCAACATCTTGATCGAGAGAGGCTATCACGAGAAGGCCTAGGCTATGGTGGAAAATATTTAAGGGATGCCCAATGTTCAATAGGAATTCAACCATTTGATCAAGGAAAGCAAAGGCTCCAAGAAGGGGAAACATTTATTCCATAATATTTTGCATAGGAAACATCATCCTCACCTAGTTATAGACAATGTCATACCTTTCTTCCAGCAGCTAGCAGGGATCAATGTTATCATGTTTTATTCTCTCGTTCTCTTTAAGATGATTAGTTTTGGTTGTAATGCCTCTTTTTTGTCTATTGTGATTACTAGGCTTGTGAATGTGGTTATCCCAACAGATCTATGATTTCATATTCATGCATTGTTATCTATTTAGGAGGTTTCAGAGGCTTATCTCGTGGGCTTTTTGAATATACTAACTTGTGTTCCATTCATGCAAAGAGGGTGACTATCATGCCCGAAGAAATTCAGCTTGCAGGGCATATCCATGGGGAAATGGCTTAGGCTCAAATTTATAATGTTGATGTGTAACAAATGATTTTTTTGGGTTCTCTCTCTCTCTCTCTCTCTCTCTCTCTCTCTCTCTCTCTCTCTCTCTACACATACACACACACACACATATAATTTATTAGTGTGAAGTTGTACTTTGAAATAATTAGAATTTCATGGTCAAAATGTTTGTTATTGGACATTTTGACTCTTAAATAGGATCAAAAATTTTAATTGTCATTTTTTAAAGATATGGAATTTAATTTTTGAAACGTATTTTTTTATGTTCAAGCTAAAAAAAATGTGAGTGAATTCTTGCACCAATACTTTATGGGAATCAATTAGTTGCATGTTAAAAGAAGAAAAAACACTCCCTTTACATAGACATGGAATAAAAATAGGTACTAATTGAAACCAATACCTTTATGATTGAAATTGATGCCTCCCTTTTTGCAATATATTCGTTAGAGATTCCATTCAACATTCAAATTCCCTACTTTGGAGCTATGGTAGTTAAAAATTTGGCATTTACAATAAAACTTATTTTTAAGTTAATAAAACTTATTTTTTAAACTCAAGTGAAACCCTTATCATCCTTGGGAATGCTCCCTATTTATACACCTCATACATTATCATTTAGGATGTTCTCCAAGAAAAAAGTTAAATGTTTTATAATTTTGTCTTTTTCTAGTTTACCATTCATGATGATGATGATTATTAACATCCACTAAGACCGAATTGGTATATCAGACCTTAAGAGGGTAAGTGATTACTTGTGATTCTTTATAATTTTGTTTCTGTGTTCGAAAAGAATTAAGAGAAGCTTTCCAATATCACCATACTTTTGTTGAGTTAAGATGTTAGGAAGGTTGGTAGTGTGATAAATATTTTGAAAATGAGATCTAATATGGGTATAGGCTGGACAATCTAAGAGAAAGTGATTTTCATATTCAACCTTCTTAGTGTCACAAAGGTGACACACTTTTTCATCCCATGGAGTTTTAGGAATTGAACAATGCCTAGTTTCACTATGGAGCTCGTGAGAATTTGTCTTATCTTAGCAATGTTTTTTTTTTCTTTACACTTGGTAAAACAGATAGATAATTTTGATCTTCTAGATTATGGTTGATTACATCTTTATAATACCTTAATTTTCTTTTTTCCTCTAACTCTTTATCACACCACATTTTCTCTTTAAATTTTGATTTGACATTTTTTTTAATAGTATCTTTTTTCTGCAAAATGGTTTCTTCCATGATTCCCCAATAGTTTATCCAAGACTGGGCATCTTTATGCCATCCTCTCTTGAGTCGATGGTGGTTATGACTTGATTTTGAAGCAATTTTAGGTAGCCTCTTGTCTTCCATGTTGTTTAAATTTTTCTTATACATTAGGTGTATAGTCATAGCCATGCTCTCAATGGGGGAGAGGCTTTGTTTCTAAGAGGAGGATGGGATAGGGCGTATTTCCTTTAATTTTGAGATTATAGGTTATAAAATTATTTTGTATTTTCTCTATCTTTCTCCAGGATTCACGAGAGATACTACAGCCCTAGAATTCACATCCATAAAGAATAAAAATTGTAACAAGAGTCTCAAAGAGGAGTTTCTTCTTATCCAAACTCCAAACATCAACTAATTTACAATTGCTTTCAATCCCATAATAAGATTTCCATCCCCCAATAATCCTTTTCTCAATGCTATAATTCGAATTGAGCTTGTGGTGAATATCAATTCCAAGATATGTGTATGAAGTCACTTCCTCCAAGTTCTTGTTGTCATATACAAAGGTATCATAAGATATCTTATTGGATTTAATAATCATGACCTTAGTCTTATCAGTATTAACAGTCATACCCATATTCGAGCAAAAATCCTTGAGGATTCTTAGTTGGTTTTCAAGATCATGGGGACTCCTTGCCATAAGAACGATATCATCGGCATAAATAAGAAGATTTATGACTATACCAGTGAGAGTAGGGCCGACACAACCTGCTTTTTCCAAGCATTCTTCTAACTTGTCAATGTATATGCCAAAAAGGGTAGGGGAGAAGGGACAACCTTGTTTGACTCCAATATTGCAGTTAATCTCTTTTGACCAGCCCTCAGTGTTTTTAAACTTATAAATAATGTTCTCATACATCCTTATTGCAGCAACCCTCAACTCAAGAGGCACTTTTATCTCTTCCAACCTATTCCAAATATTTTTCCTAGGAACCATGTCAAAATATTTTCTAAAGTCAACAAAACAAAAAAAAAGATTGGTTTTAGTATTGCGGAACTCCTCTGCAATGATCCTAAAGGTAACAAGATGGTCCACATTTGAATGACATCTCCTAAAACTGGCCTGGCCTTTAGCTCTTTTATCGTGACTTTCTAGCCAAAGGCTAATCTTCTTTTCCAAAATAATTCCATAAAGCTTGGCTAAAATCGGGCTAATCATAATGGTCCTATTATTAGAGAGAATGTTTCTATCCCCATTTTTAAAAATAGGAACAATGAGGCTTTGCATCCAAGGTTTAGGGAAGCCATGCTTGACTACTAAATTGAAGAGCTTGTGTATGTGAGGGATAAGGAATAGCCCTCCGATTTTAAAAATTTTAGCTTGTCAATGTCCTTAGCTTTCCCATTTGCGAGTCGCTTAACCTCGAACTCTATGTCATCTAAAGAAAAAAATTCTTCCTTTGTAGGGACAATAGGAATGGTGTATATGGCATTAGGGAACTCATAAAGAATTTTAAGTTAGGAATTCCAGTCCCTTAAGGGAATCCTATTATTTTCTTTAGTATTGTGTTTTAGAATTTGGCTCCAGAACTTCTTAGGATCCAACTTGTATAGTTGTGAAAGTTTCTCTTGCCTTTTATTGATATAATATCTTTTTTTTTCCTCTTAATTAGGGCTTTGTACGTATTGATCTTATCGATTTTTAAGGGCTCATTAGAAGCATCCCTAATGGATTTCCTATCGATTTCACATTCTTTATCATACCAAGGGTTGGTCGTTCTATTATTATTTTTATAGGACACCTCGAAAGAGAACTTGTTAATAGAAGTGGAAAGGGTAGTTGTAAAATTATGATAGAGTTCTTCAATGTTTTCCTTATAAGTTAGGAGGTTTAATTTACTATTTAAATCCTTTAAGAAAATGTCAACTTTACTTTTTTCAAAGAACAAATTCCTTTGATTATCATAATTATCTTCAATGGTGCTCCTATGCATGGAAAATTTTAGATTTAGGGTTAAAGGTTTATGATTAGATTCAGGCTCATGGTCATTTAAAAGGTCAAAAGTTGTTATTTGGTTGGAAATGGGGATATTAGATATCACATAATCTACAACACTACTACCTAGCCCATGAATACATGTCATTTGGTTGGATTTTGGCCACTTCATTACTCCATTGCAAATTATTAGGTCTTGAGAGCTGCAGAGCTTGACTAACTCAGTACCAAACAAGTTCTTAATTAGGTCTTCAGAGCTTCTTTTGTAGCTATTAGATAAAACAAGGTCTTGATCTAGCCATAAATGATTATGGTTGGACTCATTACTTAAAAGAGTAGCTTGTTTAGTTGCATTCCTAGCATTAAAGTCTCCTAGAAGGAGGATATTACCTTCATTTTTCAAATTATAAATATCTTGTTCTAAATTATTATAGGGACAATTTTTATCTAGATTATTTTTCTTATAAA
>ML778800.1:26390-138023 GCA_009831015.1 Picea engelmannii | reverse complement strand
TACCTTCATTTTTCAAATTATAAATATCTTGTTCTAAATTATTATAGGGACAATTTTTATCTAGATTATTTTTCTTATAAAAAGTAGAATTAATAGGTGCAAAATAACAAATTGTTGTATACATCTTCTTAGCATTGGTGTCTAAAATTTCTATCCAAATGTATTGATTAAGAGGGTCAATCTTATGAAGTTGAATGTGATGAGAAATGATCTTTCTAATATAAAAAGTTATGCCTCCTATCCCTCTACAGTGGGATTTTTTGTTCCATGCCGTCCACAATACAAATCCTTCCATGCTAGGGACCTTAGACTCCTCATGCTCCCAAGTTTCAGCTAGACAGATAATATCAATATCACTCGAGATCCAACTTATCATAGGACCTTTGCACCATGGAAAGCCACGACAATTCCAAAAAAGGATCATGAGTGTCCCAAATTCCTATTTATTGTTATCCTTCTGGTCTCTATCCCTAACAATAGATTTTCAATTTCTAATTATTGCCCATTTTCCTTCTTTCCTGGTTTCTTTTACCTTTTGAACTTCCTTCCTTAATTCAGCTTGGTCTTCGGGAATGAGGTCTTCATTTATAAATATGCCTGACCCTTTTAAGCTCAGAGATTTACTAAGTGTGTTATATTTATGGTCATTACAACTTACTTTGACACAGAACAACCTGTCTTTGTGATCAATTATTTTTCCTAGCCTCTTTGCTTATATGAGGTAAGTTGTATCAATTTGTGATTTATTTTTTAATTCTTCTTTTACTATTGCTAGCGTATCCTCCTCTTGTTGTTCTTTTATACCAAAAATTATGAGGTTCAAGGCTCTTTTGTTACGCTCATGGTCCAATTCGATTATCTTATTCATTTCCTCTTTGATGGGTTTGATATCCAATTTGTTTTCCATATTACTGAGGGTCAAATTGTTGGTTAGTTTTTCTTCTAGCTCTTTAATCCCATCTCTCAAGTTGTGGTTTTCTTCAACCCCTCCTTCTTGGGTTGATTTTTTATGTTTTTCCATTTCTTGAATTCTATCCTTCATTGTCTGCAATTTAATCTTGAACCCTAATAATCTATCCTCTATTTGAGTTTGAATGGTATCTTTGTTTTTTTTATCAATCATTGCCTCTAGCTCTATTTGGAGTTTTATGTTTCTTTCTTCACTCCTTTTTTCTCATGTTTCTAACTCTGTTTGGACTTTGGCATCTCTCTCTTCTCTTCTTTTTTCTATTGATTCCATATAATTGTAAAGGATCTCTAGGGTGATTTTGGGGGGCCTTCCCTTGTTAGGATGAGTTTTTGGAGTAGGTGGTGGAGTGCTCATATTGAAAAGAAGAGAAAAAAAGATGTAACAATTATAATTATGGATTGACTTTATCTCTCAAATCAACTTTTACTTATGAAACTTAAAATAAATAAAAAATAAAATATATTTAAATCTCTTTACGTAAAATTAAAATTGAATCAAAGTAAAAAGTGACTCGCCTCATTTTAGATGTCCAATTGCTCAACCTGTTGAAGAAGCCAAAAATAATTTCTGAAAACTGTAGAGAAGTCCAGAGAGACTGCAGATATTATTCTCGATAAAAAAGGTAAAAACCAAAGAGAAGTATTATTCTCATTCAAAACCCCAGATATATAATCTTAGAAATAAAATATCTCCTTTAAAAAAAAAAAGTATTATTCCCATTCAAAACTACAGAGAAGTATTATTCACGTTCAAAACTGCAAAGAAATAATTTCAAAACTGCAGAGAAGTAGTATTATGGTTCAAAACCGTGGAGAAATATTATTCTCGTTCAAAACCGCAGAGAGATAATTTCAAAACCGAAGAGAAGTATTATTCCCATTAAAAACCCCAGATATATAATCTGAGAAATAAATATCTAATTAAAAAAAAAATAGGTATTATTCTCGTTCAAAACCCCAGAGAAGTAGTATTCTCATTCAAAACCGTAGAGAAATAATTTAAAAACCTAGCAAAGTAATCTTCTTTTAAACCATTAATAAAATCTAGCGGAGTAATCTTCTTTTAAATTACAATTTTAATTGATAAAATTATTCTTTAAATATAAAAAAGAGTTTAATGACTTTGAATACCTTTTTATAACCAAATTGTATACCATTAATATCTAATCTCTACCATTCCATTAATCTAAAATTATACTTGTCAAATTACAAGAAAAAAATACTATAAATAAACCAATATAATAAGAAGCATAGATGTATATAGACCAATATCCTATAAATGTGGTGAACACCATTAGAAGGTCAACATAGTGAATGGAACATGACACTTATCATCGAACCCCAATTATATGGGGTCACATTTCCATGCTTCCATCATTGGACCGCCTCTCTTTTTCATCTTGACCTTCAAAAATATTTGATTTCTATCCCTTAAGATAAAGACACGGTATTTTTTATCGGTCAAATTTTTCTTATTGTATACGGAAAATATGTACATCCAATTCTCTTATTAGTCCCTACCCTAGGCATAGAGGGACTATAGCGATCGATAATTCGTTGACCTCGTATTAGATTTTCCATTGACCACAAATATTTCCATATTATCTATTGTTGGAACTAGGGAACTGAAAACACCAATTTTTATATAATAAAAAGTACCATATTTGTCATGATCTAATTGGACAACAGATTGGAGGTCTTATTGTCAGCTTTGCTATTCCCAATGTTATATATGTTGGCATATCCAAATTATTTCATTGTATATGGTCTTTTTGAATCATATATTTTCTTATGCATTGGTCGAAGGTCGATTAATGCTAGCATTAGTTCGAATGTTTGCTTTATCATTTTCTGCTAGGTAGAATACATTATATAGCATATTACTATGTCTTATTTTTTCTTTATTCTTGCGTGCTTCGAGAGAAGAGACCTTCCACGCTACATTTTTTCGTAAATGTTTGCACAGGACTACGTTGTTCGACAGTTCTGACAGTCTTAAGTGTTTACCTAAAAGGTCTGGCAATCTTAAATGTTTATTGTATAGAGGTGTTGCAATACAGTTTCGTTCCATTTTTTTATGGTGTTGTTTGCAGTGAAATTGTGTTGAATTGTTCTCTGCTGGCATCAGTGGTTCAGTGGTCAATGCTTGTTCACTGGTTCATTCCATGATCCTTGTTCTTGTTTGATTCAACTTTGCAAAGTTGAGGTCCTGCAGTTGCAGTTGGACCTCTTTGTGGTTGTCACTGGTTTGTTGTTCTTCAACATTGCAAGCTATTGGACCTATTTTTGCGGTTTGCAAATTTTGGGTCTAAGCTGTTGTCATCCCTCGTTGACGGGTAAGTTTCTGTGCCATCATTTCATTGGTATCTTTCAATGGTGGGAGTCCTTGCCTTGAAATTTTGTTGCAGACCATGTTTCACTATGCTCTTAATTTATGTTCCTAGAAACCATGTGTCTTCATATGCCGACTGCCACGTCCATAGCTATTTCGAAGATTGAAATGCAGAGGGGTTTTCAGAAAGTAGTTCAGAGCTATCAGAAGAGGGAACCATTCGCCTGGGTGTAGATGCACATAATGGTTTTATTCTGTGGGTCGAAAAACTGCGTCCAACTATTGCCTTTGTATTTTTCAGAACTTTTTTTTGGCTCTGAGAATCTTGTAGGATGCACACCATGAATAGGTTCAAATTGATCTTTCTGCTAAGTAAATTTATGGTGTTATTTATTTGCATTGTTTCTTTTTGTTTGGTTCTCTTTCCAGTGTGGGTTTGTTTTCTTCTTGTCTGCTATGGGGACTAGGGGGGATTGAAGTTTACAAGAATAAGGTTAAAATATACATACATGGATTGGTACCCAGTTCCGCGCTTGTAGTTTTCCTATTTTGCTTTCCTTTTTTTGTTTTTTCCTACTTTTTTTCTTTTTTTCCCCTTTTCTTTGTTTTCATTCAAACTTAAAGTATCTAACAAATAGCTTCAAAATGATAGTTGAAAAGATGAAAGAAGTAATAGATGTTGAGTCATATGAAATAGATACACACTCCATTATACATGACAACATTGACGAGGTTTTGCATAGCAATGGGATTTTTAGATTGGATGCATTCTCGTATACTGTAGGGGATTTCCTCTTCGATGCATTTCAGGTTCTACTGCATCTCCGCTATTCTTCGACCAACCTACACAATGGATCGATAGATTATTTCCTGGGATGTTTAAAAAATGGCGACGTTGAGGCATTGGAGTCGTATGAATACAAACTGTAATATGTGTTTCTTTGGCAGTTGCATGGAATACATGATGTCCAAACATATTTTTCAAAGATGTGGTTGTCTGCATCCCCAATTCTGCCTGAACATGAGAGGGGACTTTGGGGAGATACATTTTGTATATGGTGGCTATCTAACTGAGCCAATATATCAATTGGAATATGGTCATTGACAAGAAAAACAAGATATTTACTATTCAACAAAACTACATCTGACAATCCATATTCCATCTTGTTCCATGATGCCAATGCTGTCAGTGGTCATTATGAAGCACTAATATACATAAAATTGTCCATATGAAATGTTGAAGAAGCTCATATTTACTTGTCCCTCATTTGCAAATACCTTGAATCGCAGTGGAAACAAATTATGCATCGCATAGACTCCCATGGTTTACAGCTAGCAACAACTGTTGTGTCTAGCTATGGAGATAGTCTGTTCAATGCAATTTATTGTTTCATAGCATTGGAGTTCGATGTGAAATCGTTGTGTCTTTACACTGTACAATCCTTTTGCAATGAAATTATAGGCAAAAACCAATAGGATTTTAGGTGCTTGCATGAGCAAATTTCACCATATCTACTACAAAATATGTCGACAATTGGAAGTTGGCAAGAATACCTTGTAAAAATGGCACTTCCATATGAAAAAGGGAATGTGGAGGGTTGCATATTTTGTTTGCAATGGTTGTCTATCATGTTCAGAGAAAATATTCAGTTCTGGTCAGCCTTGCCAGATGGCACTGTCCATTCCTGATCTATTGATTCAAATTACGATCGAACAATTGACATCCTCTCGTTGAAAACAGATACAAAACATATCCATTATGAACCTTTTCTTAGACATATCAGTGTTTTAGGATTGAATGTCCATGCCAGCCAAACTGCATTGAATCTGCATATGTGCCGCATGCTTTTTAGTGAGAAATAAACCCCTCCCGGTTGTGATATGGCCATACAGGGCTTGAACAAAAAATCCATGCGTGAAGTTCATCGCAGTTGTGATGAGGCCATATAGGGATTAAACAAAAAATGTAGAGTAAGTTATCACAACTTAAAAAAAGTTATGCGTAAAATTCGTCCCAATTGTGATGAGGCCATACACCCCTTAAACAAAAAACGTACACTAAGTTATGACAACCTGACTCAGAGTGAAATTCATCACAGTTTCCATCAGGTCATTGTGCCCTTGGAAAAGAAACGTAGAGTAAGTTACCACAACTTGAAAAAGGTCATGCGCGAGCGAAAAAAATACATTGTTGTGCTTCCTTTTAGAGAGAAACTCACATATCACAATCTAAAGAATTTTTTTCCTGCACAACATAACAGAAATAGGTATGGGCACATATCCCATAATGGTCAAGAAACTATCACATTTTGTGGCCTAGAAGCAACACCATGCACTACTACCAATGAAAACGAGCAAACAATTTGTACTCATACTTCCCTGCGAAAGAAAAATGCAAGAACAACGTACATGAAAAAAATTAAAGACACTCCTTCTGTTGTGTGTGCAATTTGTGAACAATTGAATTTCTCAAAAAACAGTAAGTCTTTCACGCTTGATTTGCAAGAAGAATACCTCCCCTTGACAATGCACGATAAACCATTCTCCAGTGGAAAAAATTGTCTTCCATGCAAATGGTCGCTTGAAAATGGAAAACTTTCACAATTTGCAACCCCTAAGAAAATAAGATGTAATACACCACTAGAAAATGTAAGTGCACTTATGGAACTTGAGGAGAGACTTGTGTCTCTGCGAATTTCATTTTCACAAATCAGTCCTTGGGGCAATAAACGACCCCATATGGGCTTAACAAGATCAATTATTAGTGTGCCTATTCAACTAAATGTTGTGCAAAAATCCTTGCCACAATTCATTAGCGATACAATGAAAATTGTTGTGGCTCTGAAAAGACGCTTGCGATACAAAAATGCCTATCAGACAGACAAAGTGCATATGCATGTTATTATGAAATAATTAAAGGAATTGCATTCTAGAGCCCTATACAAAGAAGAGAACATTTGTATAAATGAGAACTGGAACAATGTTCTTGCAAAAGAGGATGCCAACTCTACAAAGACTCTAAAAAATGCTAGTGAATTTGATACAAGTAATGAATCGGAGATTGAAACAGCTGTTGAGACATTGGTGCATGGATTCAGTGATTCATAGTGCATTCCTGACTTGCAAGACAAGATTGTCGAAATTGCACCTACTGAGGGGCAACTTCCACTTGGAATATTCAAGGACAAATTCACTGAGGAAATGAACTTTTCAACACTCTTCTATGGAGATCCACGTGTCGTTGACATTACAGAACGATGCAGTTATCATAAAATAGTCCTATGGGAGCTGCTACATTCAAGCGGTGACTTCTCCTGTCACATAACAAATTTGTTTTTCAAACCAATGTGCATAATAATAGAGCAAGTTCTCTCCTACATGTGGTTCCGAATAAGAAAAGTCCAGTTACAAGGAAGAAAGTTGTTAGCCAAGGATGTCAAGTACAAAGTAAACCTAGAAAAAATTCTGAAATCTGATATTGGATACATAGATTTCAAAACCATTCACACCTCTCCTGACTATTTGCAACAAAACAAAACAAAAATATTTTTTCAATGATCTGGCAATTGGGCCCACCAACATTTTTTGTCACATTTACAAGTGCAAAGAATTGTTGGGATCCGTTGGTAGCTTTCGTATTTGACCTGCATAGGAACAGGAAACATAAAAAACAAACTAATGCACTGGAAAACAATCACATTGACTACCTCATAAGAAAAGACCCAGTGACATGTACTCGCTACTATAGACATAGAATAAATGCTTTGAGACAATTGATATGCCATGATGAAACATTTTTTGGAAAAATATCAAACTACTTTTTTGTGACTGAATTCTAGAATAGGGGAAATGAACATGACCATGCACTATTGTGGATAGAGGGTGCACCAGTCTATGGAACTGGCAACAATTTAGAGATCGAACAATTTGTGGAGAAATACATAACATGCAACATAGATCATTTGGATCCAGAACTTGCCAAAGTTCATAGACATTACCATACAAGAAGTTGTATAAAACAAAAAAACTCGCATTGTAGATATAACTTTCCCGTGTCGCCAATGAGAGTTGCAAGAATCATAGAGCCACTTAGTTTAGAGGACAATGTTGTTGTTGAGAAATCTAAATCCTTGTTCACATTTCTAGAGCAAGGTGAATTTGATGAGATGATGAGCTTCAATGCATTCTTGAAAGAGCTAAATATATCATAAGATGAGTACATCAAATCCATACAATGTACACTTAACAAACCAATAATTTTCCTTAAACGGAAACTTTCCCATATTTGGAACAACAGTTTCTTCAAGGACATGCCAGTTATGTAGAAAGAAAATACAGATGTGCAGTACATGCTCAATGCATATGCTACGATGTCCTACTATACCTCGTATATGACAAAGGTTGGCAAATCTATGACAAGTGCATTCAAAAGAATACGCAAAGAACATAAAAAAATTCATATTGATGCCATACAAATGATACACACACTTGGAAACACATTGCTTAATCTTCAAAAAATGTATCCTTAGCAAGCAGTTCACATTGCACTTTCCTTGCCCCTCACTTGTAGTTCAAGAAAATGTGTCTTCATAAACACATCTCCACTTGAAAAATGCACATTTGTGCTTAAACCACCGGTTTTGCTAGAACAAGAGCCAGACAATTCAAAAGATGTGATATATCGTTCTATTGTTGATTATTACCTTCAACATCCATCTCCTATTAGGCATATCTTCTTAGTAGAATTCATATCACATTACAAAAAAAATGGTGCGCCCAAATCAAAAAGAAAAAAACCCTCTGTGATACGGTTTGTCAAATACAATAAACATTCTGACTATGAAAACTATTGTAGAGAAAAATTGTTGTTTTATGTTCCGTTCGATGAAAATGAAGAGGAATTAAAACATAACTTCTCTACATGGGAGGTTTCATATGTTTCCTCTGAAACTATAGTGCACATCAATTAATCTAGATTTACCTACAATGTTAATCCAACATGGGGTGATCAAGAAATTGCAGTTAATGATCTATAAAACCCTGACAACCCTGATCAGACATTCACAACCCAAAAAAAAACCAGAACTCCTTGCGAGTCCTATGACTTACAAGTAGATTTCCCTCGTCCTCTAGCAGGTGGAGGTGAAAAACATATCAATATTGGTTTTCAAGTCACAAAACATCCTTTCCTAATTGAAAATAATGAATACCACATGATAAGATGTTTGTTGAATCGAGAAAAACAAACAATTGTAAAGGACATTGCTCTTAAAAAACACTTGAACATGGACACTCCTATGCACTTGTTCCTTACATGTGGAGCAAGAACAAGCAAGAAATTCATGGAGAAAGAATTGTTCTAGATGCTTATACGAATCTATGATTCAAACAATTCCTCTGATCCTATGAAACCAAAGGGACTAATAGTTGCATACACAGGAAAAGATGCATATAATGCAGGTGCAACAACAGTCCACTCTGCATTTTTAATGCCTTTTAACAAGTCACAGTTTCTTCCACTTAGCAAGGAAATGTTGGATGCATTGTCTAAGATTTATGGGGAACTCCAACTTGTCTTTATAAATGAAGAATCTTTGATTGGAAGTCGGTTCTTGTATTCCATTGACAACTGATTAAGAATCATAAAACATGTGCACACAAAATACTTTGGAAACATTGACATGATATTCTGTGGGGATCCTTACCAAGCACAACCCATTCAAGATTCGTTGATATTTGAACAACCTACCGTTAACATGGAAACAATGACACGTGAATTATGGAGAGATAATATAAAATGATTTGAATTGAATACTACAATGGGCCAGATAGATGAAACATTCATTGCAATTATGAACAAAATGCAGACAAACAACCAAACATATGTTGACATAACATATATGAATTCGAGGTGCTTGTAGCCTGCACCAACAAACCCAATGTTCCCCTACCTTTTCTACACAAATAAGGATGTCAGAATGCATAATAGACATATGCTATCGTTCATGCCTCGTGATGATATCATCATCAATTCAATTGACCTGGAAGAAGACAACCATGGAAATGTGCCACGTCATGAACATACAACCACTCTACTTTTGCAGCTTGTTCTCAAATTAGAAATGTTGGTTTCAATATATGCCTATAACTATGATTCAAGGGATGGCTTGGTCAATGGTGCAGATGGAATACTCAAAGGCTATATGAAAACAAAAAAACTTGATGTCTTTTGGATTAAGTTCCATGAACCGCATATATGCAAGCAACAAGCAAGCAAGTTCTCTTATCTATATAATACAAACACTGGAAGTGGTTGGACAACTATTCTATGAATATCAAATCCAGTATCGACATCATCAAATATAGGTCGACTAAAAATTCAAAAACAGTTTCTGATTAAACTTGCATGTGCACGTATAGTCCACAGATCACAGGGACTAACACGTGATAATGTTGCATTTCAGCCTACTGGAATTCGGATACATGGACTTGTATACACAACACTGTCCTGTGTCAAAAGCATATACTCCTTGTATTTACTAAGTCCTCTTACCAAAGATAACTTCAAAATGAAACATAAAGTTGATATTGAAATGGAACAAATCAGGACCACCACAAAATGACAACTGCACTATGATTACCAATTCATACAAACAAAATCATCTCTATCAATTCTCTCTCTTAATACACGAAGCTTAAATGCACACTTGGATGATATACTCAATGACTATGATACAATGCAATTAGATATTTTGTGCTTGCAGGAAACATACATGGAATTATGCATGCAGAACAAAGAATTCTCAAATCACAACTGCATATCAAGTTACATTATACATGGGGTGACGATATTGGTGAAAAAACATGTACCAATTTTGGAGCATATACATATCGAAGAAAAGAATGTTGAGGTGGTTCTTGCAAAATCTTTTCCCCATGAAACAAAAATTGCGATACTGAATCTGTATGCTGCTCCCCATGCAACATTCTCCAACATAGTAGATGTTATTTCCAATGCATTGGACCATTTCCATCTAAACGGACCCATTGTTCTTGTAGGAGACTTCAATATTGACATGCTACAAAATAATGGCAAAACAAAATAATTGGAAAACTACATGCGCAAATACAGTCTCTGCTTTCTTTTGAAAAACACAAGCCATCTGCAAAATGCACTTATTGACATGTGTGGTCGAATGTGCCCATTCCTCAATACAATATGTTTATCTTAGACACATATTGGCCTAATCATGATACAATTGGTATTGCACTTGAATTATGAGATATACATCAAACATTTTGCAAAGTCATATTTCTATATTTCAAAGCATATTTGTATAGCTTGCTGAAAAAAAATAAAAATAAACAAATTATCCAGCTTCTTAGTTTTCCCTCATTTGTACACATACTAGTATGGTCACCATACAGTTGTTGTTGTACTTGAATTATAAAGTATACATTATGCAAAAGAAACAAAAAAGGTACATCCTTCTAAAAGCTATATGTTACTCTATTCATCTTATTCTATGTTTTTTAGTATATGTACATAGTACTTGCCTTTTTGTTTACATGTTAACTTCTCTTCATATTCCTTCTATTTTATACTTTTGTTCATAGAAACAAACCAGAAAACTAGATGCCGCAAAGAACTCCTAAGCATATATGTAGAGGAATCCATGCAAAGGTGCGTTTTTATTGCCCGTGTTCCATATTAAATAGTTTTTCGTCTACTTTGTCTCTATTTGTTGAACTTGTTTGCAGCTATGTTTTTTTTTTGCGCCTCCTTAGACACTCCATATCTTCCTCTACATTCACTTGTCTTCATGTGTGTAATACATATTCAATATTGATCTTTCCAGTTCTGGACTCCGTCTGTCAATTTGTATATCACAAAACTCTGATAGTTGTTTGGAGGACACAAAACAATAGAAGTACAATGTTGAGCCGCCCAGCCCGCAAGTCTTCTTGTCAATTTGTATATCATGCAACTCTGGCTGCTATTTGTAGGACACAAAACATTAGAGGCCCAGTTAAGAGCCCTCCGGCCTGTAAGTCCACGATCCAAAAAAGTGGCTAAGTATGGAATAAGGAATCTGTACATGCTCTATAACATGTCATGTCCATAGTTTATAAAAGTACATATTTAGTATGTAGTACTCATTTCTCAGAGCCTGCCAACCGTGGATTTTGTCTCTCAATTTCTATATCGCAGAACTCAATAAAAGTACAATGTTGAACCAGCCAACCTACAAGTCCGCTTGTCAATTTGTATATTACGCAACTATGGGTGCTATTTGCAGGAAAGAGAACATTACATGCCTAGTTTAGAGCCTGCAAGTCCGCGATCCAATAGAAGTGAAATGTTAAGTCAGCTAGCCTACAAGTCCACTTGTCAATTTGTATATCGCGTAACTCTGGGTGCTATTTGTAGGACACAGAACATTAGAGGCCCAATTTACAGCCCATCAGCCTGCAAGTCTGCGATCCAAAAAAGTGGCTAAGTATGGAATAAGGGATCTGTACATATTTACGATGTATTTCTCATTTCTAGGAGCCTGCCAGCGCTGGAGTCCTTCTGTCAATTTCTATATCATGGAAATCAGTGATACAATGTTGAGCTAGCCAGCCCACAAGTTTGCTTGTCAATTTTTATATCACGGAACTGTGGGTGTTGTTTGTAAAGCACGAAACAATAGGGGCCC
This sequence comes from Picea engelmannii, assembly GCA_009831015.1. Classification (NCBI taxonomy): domain Eukaryota; kingdom Viridiplantae; phylum Streptophyta; class Pinopsida; order Pinales; family Pinaceae; genus Picea; species Picea engelmannii. The sequence goes on along the minus strand of ML778800.1, from coordinate 126,020 downwards.
ATTTTTTAGCCTACCAACCTGAGAACCCATGATCCAAAAAGTGTACATACTCTTAAAATCTTAGCCACCCTACACATCCACTTGTCAATTTGTATCTCGAAGAACTCTGGGTGTTATTTGTAGAACATGGAACAATAGACACCTATTTTTTGAGCCCACTAGCTCGAGAGCCTGCGATCCACAAAGTGGGAAAGTATGGGATGCGATATCCGTACATGACCTATAAAATCTCATGTCCATACTTTATAAAGGTACATATTTAGTTTTTCCTGGTTTGTACACATATTGTTCTGGTCACCACACAGTTTATTTTGCACATGGATTATGGAATATGCACTACGAGTCCAACCGACCCCTTTCGTTTCCTTAGACAATTTTATGCCCGCGAATTCACAAGTATGTGTTATCGAATTTTCGTTCCTCTTGTTCTGAGTGTGCATCTTACATCCAAAACTTGGTAATCCATGTCTATACTCGCGGGTTCCCGGACGACGGAGTGGCAGATTTCATGTCCATTTATATCTCTACATTACGAGTCCAACCGAACGTCGTTCATTTTCATAGTTTTCGATTTGTATGGCCATGGTGTCCTTTGTGGGCGCCATCCAACTCTCATGCCCCATCTGCACGGTATACGTCTACCGCCCGAAACTTTGGTGATCTAAAATTGGACCCGGACTCGAAGCTTGCGACTCATTTGCTAGTTTTCTTTAATTTGATTGTACAATATCAATATTTATTACTAATAATTTAGTACTTTAAAATAATGTTTTTAGATAATGTTAGCTATATAACATATATGTTATATGTTATACATGTAGACAATCACAATCTTGAACCCACCAGTGTTGGAGTCCATCTGTCAATTTATGTATCACGAAAATCCTACTGTTGCGTGGAGGACACGGAAAAAGAAAAGTGAAATGTTGAGAGAGCCACCCCGATGTCCGCCTGTCAATTTGTATAGCACATAACTCTGGGTGCTATTTGTAGGACACAGAACAATAGAGACCTAATTTTCAGCCCGCCAGGTCGAGAATCCGCAATCCAAAAAGTGGCTAAGTATGGAATGAGGGATCCGTGCATGCTCTATAAAATATGATATCCATAATTTATAAAATTATATATTTACTATGGATTACTCGTTCCTTAGAAATTTTCTAGGTCCGGAACTGGCAGATACACATATTCAGATTTCCAATTATTTTTATATTTCCAGACCGACTGTCCACTTGTCGATTTCATATTGTACATATTACATGTAATATGTATTACATATTACATGTAATGTCTAATACATATTCAATTTTGAGCGCACCACTCATGGAGTCCGTCTAACAAATTAGAGCCCGCCAACCCGATAACCTGCGATACATATTAAATGTAATTTGTAATACATATTCAATTATGTCTGTGGATTTGTATATCATGGAACTCCAAATGTTGTTTGGAAGACACGGGACAATAGAAGTGCAATGTTGAGCCAGCCAGCCCGCAAGTGCGTGATCCAAAAAAGTGGCTAAGTATGGACTAAGGGATCTGTACATACTCTATAAAATGTCATGTCCCTAGTTTATAAAAATACATATAATAGAAGTACAATGTTAAGCGAGCCAACCCGATGTCCACCTATGAATTTGTATATTGCGGAACTCTGGGTACTATTTGTAGGACATGGAACAAGAGAGACCCAATTTTCATTCCGCCAAGTCGAGAACCCACAATCCAAAAAATGGCAATGTTTGGAATGATGGATCCCTGCATGCTCTATAAAATCTGATATCCATACTTTATAAAAGTACATATTTACTATGGATTACTCATTCCTCAGAAAATTTCTAGGTCTGGAACTGGCGAATACACGTGTTCATATTTCCAGTTACTTTTATATTGTCAGCCCGACCGTCCGCTTGCCCGTTTCATATTGTACATATTACATGTAATTTCTAATACATATTCAATTTTGAGTGCGCCACTCGTGGAGTCCATCTAACAAATTAGAGCTCGTCAACCCAATAACCTACAATACATATTACATGTAAAGAGTAATACATATTCAATTTCGTCTGTGGATTTGTATATTGCAGAACTCTGAATGTTGTTTGGAAGACACGGGACAATAGAAGTGCAATGTTGAGCCAACTAGCTCACAAGTCCACGATCCAAAAAAGTGGCTAAGTATGGACTAAGGGATATGTACATACTCTATAAAATTTCATGTCCCTAGTTTATAAAAGTACATATAATAGAAGTGCAATGTTGAGCAAGCCAGCCCGATGTTCGCCTGTCAATTTGTATATCACGAAACTCTGGGTACTATTTGTAGGACACAAAATAAGAGAGACCCAATTTTCAGCCTGCCAAGCCGAGAACTCGCAATCCAAAAACTGGCTAAGTATGGAATGAGGAATTCTCGCATGCTCTATAAAATCTGATATCCATACTTTATAAAAGTATATATTTACTATGGATTACTTGTTCCTCAAAAAATTTCTAGGTCCGAAACTGGCGGATACATGTGTTTAGATTTCTAGTTACTTTTATATTTCCAGCCCAACCGTCCGCTTTCCCATTTCATATTGTACATATTACATGTAATATGTATTACATATTAGATGCAATGTTGAATACATATTCAATTTTTAGACCGCCACTCGTGGAGTCTGTTTGTCAATTTAGAGATCACCAGCCCGATAACCTATGATACATATTACATGTAATGTGTAATACATCAATTCCGTCTATGGATTTGTATATCATGGAACTCCGAATGTTGTTTGGAGGACACGGGACAATAGAAGTGCAATGTTGGCTCAACCAGCCCGCAAGCTTGCGATCCAAAAAAGTGGTGAAGTATGGAATAACGAATCTATGCATACTCTATAAAATGTCATGTCTATAGTTTATAAAAGTACATATTTAGTATGTATTTCTCCTTTCTTGGAGCCTGTCAGCGTTGGAGTCCATCTATGAATTTATATATCGCGGAACTTAATAGAAGTACAATGTTGAGCCAGCCAATTCGCAAAGTTCACTTGTAAATTTGTATATCCTGAAATTCTGGGTGCTATTTGTAATGCACGAAACAATAGAGGCCCATTTTTTGAGCCCGCCAGCTTGAGAACCCGCGATCCAAAAAGTGTACATGCTCTATAAAATCTCAGCCAAACTGCAATTCCTCCTATCAATTTGTATATTGTGGAACTCTAAGTACAATTTGTAGGACACAGAACAATAGAGGCCTATTTTTTAGCCCGACAGCCCAAGTACCCATGATCCACAGAGTGGCCAAGTTTGGAATACAATATCCATACATGTTCTATAAAATCTGATGCCCATACTTTATAAAGGTACATATTGTGTTTCCCTGCAATACCGACCGCTTTGCTTTCCTTAGCCAATTTTATGCCTGCAAGTTCCCCGGTACGCGTTATCGAACTCTTATTCCCCATGTTCCGAGTGTACATCTTGCATCCAAAACTTGGGTAATCCATATCTATGTTCGCGGGCTCCCAAATGGCAGAGTGCCAAATTTCATGTCCATATATATCTCTACATCACGAGTTCAACCTACCTCCATTCATTTTCATAGCTCACGAATTTTATGCCCGCGGGTTCCTTTGTGGGCGCCATCCAGCTCTCAAACCGCGTGTGCCCGGTATACATCTTGTGCCCGAAACTTCAACGATCTACAATTGGACTGACACTCAAAGCTTATGACTCATTTGATAAATTTGTTTAATTAAATTGTAGAATATCAATATTTAACATTAATAATTTAGTACTTGAAAATAATGTTTTTGGATAATGTTTATATATATATATATATATATATATATATATATATATATATATATGTCTTGTTTCTAAATATTTAATGCTAACAACTCATCGTGCAGGCACCATGTAAATTGTCATTGATGGGCGCAAAGCTCGAGAAGATATGTCATTAATGCACACTAAACTAATATTTATGGAGGCTTTTCTTATCCCTTCCAGTGTTAATCTCGAATACTATGGAATGTGATTCGCATGCCGTCATCTTGGTTCATTCACGAAACCTTCAATCCTTAAATGTTCTTAGCTGTAACCGCCACCTTCACACTTCTAAGTATTCAATAATTAATATTTACTTCTAACAACTCACCATACAACACACATAGAGATTGTCATTAATGAGAGAAGAGCTCGAGGAGATTTTCCATTCGCACGCATTAAACCAACATTTCCAGGGGGTGATAGTATCCCCTCCATTTTTTCATTTCAAGCAGCGTCTGGAGCAAACCAACGTTTTCATAAACTACTGGCAGCACCTCCACAACAGTTTTATAGAGATACAGTGAACATATTTGGACCTGAGGACTAGAACCACCACAATAACAAAGCATCACTCCAACGTCCTGCCACGGTAACAAAGAAACCCAAATTTCTTCAAACGAATGAGGTTCATCCTAAAATTGATAGTTCTCACAAGCTTCCTGTGGAGAAGAAGGGAAAACGAATTGTAGGGGAGGCGGACGAGCCCGAAATTGAGAGTGAAAACATGGATCTTGACGCTAATTTGGATAGCATATTCTGCAACCTTGAACAGTCGGGAGACGCGATTCACCATAGCTACCCAATGGACATAGTTGATGCCGAAATTTTTTACGAAGATGAATCCTTCGTATTCTAGAGTGTTGTTTTTCAAAGCGAATCTAAAAAATTAATTATTGAAAAAAGAGATGTAAAAAATAAGAAAAGAAAACATCGTTCAGAACTTGACCTTGCCAATATGCAGGCGTCCAAAATATCTGAACTTCACATGGAAACCGAAGATGCTCTTCATGATTCCATTGGAGTCATTGAGGCCGAGAATTCTAGACTAAAGGACCGGATCAAGGAATTAGAGGAAGCTTTGTTTCCTATGTGATTGCTTGGCAGTCCTTTCGCAATAGCCATGCCTGCAACTCCCTGCACCCCTGCACCAAAACTAAAAGGCTCCTCCACCTTCCTCGCATCATGTAGAGAATATGTGGAGAAAAATATCAACAAAAGAATGGAACTGATTACTAAGGCCTGGAAAACATACAAAAATATGGAATCCCTGGGAAGTAACACACATAACTTGCTCGAACTTCTGCAAACAGATTTAAAAAATGAAGAAACTTTCTATTTGCACACAGTCATCCATTTTTCCTTTCATGTCAACAACATGGTAGACATGACAAGAAGACAACATGACCTCTCGTCCAAAAAATGGCTCACTCAATTAGAAGCGTGCTAGAAAGAGAAGTTGAAGAACGTGTATCTGATCATCCAATCATGTGAGCAAGCAATATCAAAGAAAGAAACATTATTCAAAAAACTTACCAAAATAGACTTATCTGAAAGGACCAACGAATTCCAAGACCCTAGCTTAATCGTCAACTTGTTGGCATTAACCAAGCAAGCTTTTACTAACCAAGTTGATAATTTTAAGGCATTGTCTTTAGAAAAGTTTTATAGGATTCTTGAATATCATGAAGAACACGTGGACAACTGGCTAGTCCGCTATTCGGTACAGAATGGAGACATTCATTAGGCTCCGTGTAATATTTCTATTGATCTAATCAAATTAGAAAATGAACTTTTCAGCATTAAAATCCAAAATGACATCAATGTCGCCCCCTTGAGAAGCTACATTGAAGAGAACTTGAAGCGGGTCGCCGACGAAATCCAACAGGAAAAGGCATCAGCAAGAAAATAGAAAAAATACTTATATGGAACATTGCTATAAATACTTTGTTTATCAATCCAATTATTCAAGTAGGTCCGAGACGAAAACCAACAGGAAAAGGCATCAACAAGAAAATACCAAAAATAGTTATATGTACCATCGTTGTAAGTCTATACTTATAGTCATTTCTTTATCAATCCAGTTATTCCGGCTTTTTTGAATAGAAATCTATAGCCAAAGACTGATATCTTCCCATTTCTACTTTTTAGGTATTACACTCTACCGTCTCCCACTTCTTCTTTCCACAATCCTATTTCTTGTACATATTTCTCTTATGGTTTGTTGGAGCCCCAATCTCAATCTATATGACAAACACATTTAAATTTCCAGGAATATGTAGCAAACTATTGTTTTTTCATATATTCCAAATAAAACTATTCTTTTGTCTCCTTATATATTTATGTGCTCCTAGATTTTCATCTTCAACTATGTTGAATGTCAAGACATTTTATTTATTTTATTTCAATTCTCTTTTTTCTGATGCATATCTTTTTCTACTTCATCATTTTCAAAATTAAATTTGAGATAAATCACTCATTCAAATTTGANATATATATATATATATATATATATATATATATATATATATATATATATATATATATATATATATATATATATATATATATATATATATATATATATAATTTCCAGGAATATGTAACACGCTTTTTAATTTTTTTATATAAATGTCATAAAATTGTGTTCAATACATTTTTTCTACTCACACATATAGAGAGTATGTCATTTCTTGCATCTTTACCACCTATCTTTCATGTTGCTTGCCACATCTGCATTGCAATTTCAAGGCCCAAGTCCAATTGTGCTATTACATCAACACGAGGCCCTTAAAATTTAAATAGTCTGCAAGTCCACTTGTCAATTTGTATATCGCGGAACTCTAGGTACTATTTGTAGGGAACGAAACAACGGAGCCCAAATTTTGATCCCGCCATCCCAATAACCCGCGATCCAAAAAGTTCCTAGGTATGCAATGAGGACTCTGTGCATGCTCTATAAAATCTCATGCCCATACTTTATAAAAGTACATACTTGGTATTTATAAAAGTTAATATGTACTTTATAAAAGTACTTATTTCGTATGTATAATTTATGGAATTTCAATTTATTTTTTGTCCAGGAGGCCTTCCTTTACAGAAAACTAATTCGGCAATGCTAATTTAAAGAAAACGAACCTATGTAACTGATGTTACTACTATTCTATTGTATGCTAATTTTTTTTTTGTCTAAGAACCTTTTAAATGTAATATTATTGTACACTATTTTTTTTTGTCCATGCTCCTTTTAAATCTTGCATGTTCTATCAAACTTAGATACTAGGAACCTTCGTTGATGTAGCAGACATTAATAATTTATGATAAATTTCAAATAAAACTAATTCGGGAATACTAAATTTTTCATGGATACCACATGTATTGCAACTTGCAACCCACGTGTTTGAACATGGTCGCATTTACTCCCATTCCAACCTGGCAGGGACTACGCTGCAATGCAACACTTGTTGTATATATTTTTCTTCATTGCACTTTTTATTTTTAATTTATTTATAAATGGAAAAATTAAACTATGGAAAATTATGATTACATATTATAGAAAAATCTATATTTTTAATTATAGCTTTGAGTTGTGATTACACCTTATGTGGAAGAGATGTTCTTGTGTTCTTCGAAATAATATGAATAAAGTGAAATGTAGAAGGAGAAAAAAAAAAAATTTGTCAAAAAAACAAACTTAAGGTTAATTTGTCAATCTTCTTTGGTGAGCTAATTAACTTAAGTATTGGAAAAAGTGTTGGAAATGAAAGGGAGGAGAAATGGAAAGAATGGACCTAGAAGAACATTATCATAGGTGTTGAAAATACTTGGGATAAATATGATGGTTGTCATAGGCCTCCAAGAGAATGCTCCACTTCTTAAATGATCCTACACATGCATCTTGATCCTCCTACAAAACACACTTGTATTCGATCTCCAATACAATGCAATATATAACACTAGAGATACCATAAAAAATAATGTAGTAATGAAACATTGAATGGTGAACCAAAGTTCCCTAAAAAATGTTGATACCTCCCTTATCCAAGCTATGTTGCAACTTCCCTTGAGGTAGTAGGATTGAATCATCCAAGGTGTTGGAGGGTTCTAAGCCAATAGAGACACCGAATGAAGAAACAACAAGCCTTCAATATTGGAGTGAAGATAAAAATGAAAAATCCTCAAGTAGAGGTTCTAGAGAGCACAAGTACAAATAGGAGAAGAGCATGGAAGAGGAATTAGAAAGCTAGTTTAAGATTTAATGCTAATCTATGTATCTCCTAGACAAGATATATATAAAGAGGGAGAAAACTCAAAGAGGATTTACAAAGAAAAAAGAGTGATATAAATAGGAAAAGGAATGACCTCATGATGCAAGTGAATGTTAGGTTAGTTGTTGGAGAGAAACATTTGTACAAAAGACTCATATTTTGGGTTTTTCAACCTGTACCACAAGTATATTTCCTAAACCATGCCCTTTGTTCTACAAACAAAAACTTACAAGCAATCCAAAATGGATTTGGGTCTTTGAGGACCCAAAATTAGGCATCCAAAGAAATTGGGGGCTCGAAGTCCAAAGTAGGTCCCAAAAAGTAAAAAAGTCCCCTAAAGGGTTTAACATGGCCAATTCGATGATTAGAAGCTAACAGAGGGACGATGAAGGTAGTTAGTGACCCTATCTAAGCATTAGACATCTCTAAGAGGTCACACATCTGAGCTAAGGTAAGGTGCATTGAAAGAAGGTAGTCTGACACAAAGGACAATAAATAGGTATTGATGTCATCACTAACTAGGGTACAAAAGGATACAACACAGAAATAAGCCACAACATAGCACCTCTATTAGGTAAGTGTTTGTGAATAATAAACTATGAAATCAATACTACTTCATTTTGCAAGTTAGTTATCTGCAAAAGTCTATGTATAATGTTTTTTTTGGAATATTCACATTCATTTTTAATCAATGTTTCAAGCCAAACCTTAGTCTCTTCAATCTCCTCTAGTATCGATTTAGTGTAAAACACTAATACCTCAGTCTCCTCCATTATTCTCTTCATGACAAGATTCCATCTTGGACCAATACCTTATGAATATTAAGTACTAGTTCTACATAGATGTTAAACAAAAATCAATATTCATTGAAGTCAAGTGGTTGTAGCTCAATTGGTTGGGGTGGGGATTTTTCTCCTCCCCACCCAGGTTCGATTCTCATCTATGTGACATGATGCTCTTTGTGATCCAAATATTCTTGAAATAATTGACCCTCCTATGTTCTCCAGATTTCAAGGGGGATTATTATGGATGTAGCGAGCTAGGTTAGCTCAAGTGGATGAGTGTTTTTGTTTGCTCAAATGAAGTTCTGAGGTCAAATTCCTGGCTAGGAGCCTGTATAGGGCCTCACTTGATGTCCCCATTGGGTTAGGCCTGTAATTAGGAAAAACAGTTTACCGCATTTACCATCCACGAAATGCAGGGAAGTACTCGAGGGTTTCCTGTGTTGTATTCCCAGGAAAAAAAAATCAATATTCATTGAAACCAATATCTTCATGATTGAAATTAATAACTCTCGTTTTTGAAATATATCCACCCTTGATTCCTTTCAACATTCAAATCCCCCCCTTCAAAAATATGGTAGTTAAAAGTTTAACATTTATAATATAAATGAAAAAATAACATCTTTTATTTATTATAGATGGAAATATTTGTTATCAATACGTAGCAAGCTACCAAAGAAACCGTATCATATTTGGGAATGATCCTATATCTATACACCTCAAACATCATCACATATGATGCTCTCTATGAAGAAGGCTAAATGTCTTATGATTTTTACTTTTTTGTTTTTGTTTACCACTACTAGAATTTAACCAAGCAATCTTTGCTAAAATTGCAATTTTGGATTGATGAAGTAGTTACTTTTAATGCAAAAATGGATTCAACACCCTTGAATACCCTTATTGCAACTCTATTATATAATATTAACAATTAATATTTGCAATCTCATCAATCCAAAACTATAATAACTAGATTTCAAGTAAAAATATTGAATTTCCTTCCCATTATTTTGAATAACTGAAAAAGAACCAATTCTTAAATACTTAGAATCTTGCATTTCCCTCCCTAATCTATTATGACCTTTTGTATTTCCAACACTCGGATTCAATTCCCTCAAAGTGGACATGTTGGTCCATTGTGATAAGGGTAGGTGACCCCTATGATAAAGGTCCACTCTGATGGGATTCGAGATACCTCAACCCTTGCCAAGTCACAAGTTATTAATATATTTGACTTACAAATTGTTGGATATACTCTTGAGTTATAGTGGTAGCCAATAAAATTGATATCAAACCTAACCCAGATTAAACCTACCAATTATCAATTCTTATGATTAAAAGAAATGTATTAAATAAATGTTACTCCACATTTTTGTAAGCCAAAACCACAACATAAGTCTCAAGGATTTTGATATGGAATATTAAAATATTGATCATGTTTTTTCCACCTTATTATGTTGATTATCACGTTGATGTTATTATTTAATATTTTATTTAAAAAACTTTCGATGGGCCATGGGAAGAAATGCGAGCTTATACTAATCAAATTATAAAATTCCTACTTTTTCACTTACGTACGAAGCATAAATGTGGATAAACCAATATCCTACGAAGCATAGATGTGGATAGACCAATATCCTATGAAGCATAAATGTGGTGGACACCATTAAATGGTGAATGTGATAGCGAATGACAAATCTTACTTTTCATGCAAGTCTTTTGCCATGCTTGTATCATTGGACCACCTTTCTTTTTCCTCTCTTCATCTTTAAAATTTTTTTTGTTTCCCTATCCCTTAAGATAGAGACATGTTATCATTGATTGGTCAAAGTTTTGTTTAAGTAGTTATCTTTGATTGGTAAAAGTTTTGTTTAAGTAAGGATAAGCTTACAATTAGTTTTTATTCTTAACCAAATATTTTAAGTAGGGATAGGCTTACTATGCATTTCTATCTTTGATAGAGTTTGGGTAAATTACTCAAACCTAAGTTATATATATATATCAACATGAGTTGCTTTTACAATTTGAGGTGGAGGAAATGCTAGTGTATTTCATGTGACATTAAGAAAATGAAATGAAAATGAAATGAAAAGAATAACCAAATATTGTAAAGATTGTAATGTGATGGTTAGAGTGAAGAACCACATTGCAATAAGAAGGAAGAAAAGAGTCAAGAGATAAGAGAATGTGTTACTAGATTAATTAAGGTTTCATTCTTATTTAGTTATCTAGGAATGTCAATTAATTAGGTTATTTTGATTAGGGTTCACAATAAATAGATGATAAAATCGAATTAACCAAAGAAACCAAATGAACCAAGGGTTAATTTATCAATGTCTTTTGGTAAGCTAATTAATCTAAGTGTTGAAAATGAAAGGGAGGAAAAATGGAAAGAAGTCACCCATAAGAACATTGTTACATTAGGTGTTGAAACTACTTGAGCTAAATATGATGGTTGGCATGGGCCTCCAAGATAATGTTGCACCTCCTGAATGAACCTACACATGCAACTCAATCCTCTTATAAAATAGGTTTATACCCAATCTCCAATACAATCCAATATATAACACTAAATCTACATACAAAATAATGTAGCAATAAAACATTGAGTGGTGACCCAGACTGCCCTCAAAAGCATTGATACGTCCCTTGCCCTATCTATGTTGCAATCTTCCTTGAGGTAGTAGGGTTGAATCATCCAATGTGTTGGAGGGTGCTAAGCCAATGGAGACACCCTAAGACCAAATGACAAGCCTTCAATATTGGAGTGAAGCTATCAACAAAAGATCCTTGCAAAGGTTCTAGAGATCGCGGGTACAAATAGCACCAGAGCATGGAAGAGGAATTAGAACACTAGATTAAAATTTAATGCCAAACCAATTATCTCCTGCAAGATCTATATAAATAGAGAGAGAGGAATCAAAGAGGATATACAAAGAGAAAAGGAGCAATATAAATAGGCAAAGGAATGACCTCAAGGCATAAGTGAATGTTAGGTTAGCCATTGTAGAAATCAATTTGTACAAAAAACTCATATTGCAAGTTTTCCGACCTATACCACAAGTATTTTTCCTAAACTCTTCCCTTTGTTTTGTGAACTACAACATACAAGTGATCCAAGATGGAATTGGGTCATTGAGGATCCAAAATGAGGTATCCAAACAAACTTTGGGAGAAATTGTTGGCTCAAAGTCCCAAGTAGGTCCCACAAAGTAAACAAGTCTCCTAAAGGGTCTAACATGGTCAATTCAATGACTATATGCTAAGAGAGGGACGAGAAAGGTAGTAAGCATTAGAAATCTCTAAGAGATCACACATCTAAGCTAAGCTAAAGGGTACTCAAAGAAGACAGTTCAACACAAAAGGATGATAAACAAGTATCGATAACATCACTAACTAGGTTACACATGGATACAACATAGAAATCATCTACACCATAATAAGTAATAAAGTTTGAAATACATACACTACAAAGTTCTTATCATAATATTGAGAAACAATATGCTATAGATCCATTTCAACAACAAATATTTTAAGCACCCATAAGGTTTATAATAGTATCAAAGGGAATAAGGAAACAACAACAATACTTCATTGTGTAAGTTAGTTATTTGCAATCAGTCTATATATAAGGTTTTTCTATAGTAATCATTTTTTTAGTCAACTTTTCAAACCAAACCAATGTGATCCATTAATTGCAAAATCCATAGACTTAAAAATCAAGTCTATGTTTGATAAACTATTATTATTTGAAAATTTAATCCATAATCATATTATTATTTGAAAATTTAATCCATAATCATAGATAACTTTATATAGGCTACCTTCATCACACTATCTCTACTGTGCATTTCTACATTTTTTTTAAATAAAAAGTTTTAAGTAATCAATAAATCAAAAAATTATTAACTAAACCAAATTTCTTCATTACAGAGGTTTTTTTTTTTTTAAATCACAATTCTCTTCGAATAGAAAACTATGTTATAAATATAATATGTAAAAAATCCATATTCTATTTAAAAGGATACACAGCCTTGGTGCTAATAATATAATTTTCTCTGCTGTGAAAATAAACTCCACCAGTTGATAATCTCAACTGACCTCTCTGGAATTGTTTTGTAAATTTGCATGAAAAATATTTAATCTCAAGTAACCATAATTATTGTCTCTTTACAGTAATGCAAAAATGTCAACAGTTTCACCACGTTGTATAATTAAATAGACCAGCCAAGCAGTATAATATGAGATATGGAGAAATTAGTATTATATTATTCCATTTTTTAAAACAGAGAAGAGATACAATGCAGACTTCTCCCATCTGATGGAATTGTTGCCTCCGTTATGTGAAGGAGTTAAGGTTAATGTACAATTCCTATAATACTTTACTTTGTATCAGTGATATCAGTTATCGACTATTATTTTGTGTATCATAAACTATTCAATAATAAATAATATATTTATTATTGTTTTTGATTGAACTCTATTAAGTCGGCTAATTTATTTTATTAGTAGACCAAGTGAATATTTATCATTCAATTTTGACACATTACAATAAAATATTACTAGCTTTTTAAAAGTTTTCATTACATGTGACACATTACAATAAAATATTACTAGTTTTTAAAAAGTTTTCATTACATGTAATCTACAAGATCTATAACCACGAGCTACCAAAACTATGTACCCAAAACCACCACTTTTAACTTAACAACCTTCCTTCATTCTTTCAATTATTCAAATTTAGTCTCACAAAAAAATCACAAAAACAAAGACTTCTACTACCAAGAATGAAAGAAGATTTCATATCAATATACAAATAGGTATGGAATTCCATATCAAGATGACCTGTACATGATGTTAAAGGAATAAACTTTTAAAAAAACTATGTTCCATCTGTAATTATAAGTCGTCAAACATTTACATCACAGATAGTTGAATCTTCTAATTTTTTTTAGAATTATAATCTAACTCTAATTAGTGAGAGATTTGCATTATTAATCCAAGTTTATTGCCGGATTGCATTTTATCCTAGAGACCTAGTGTGATAATTATAGTTAACTTCTACCTTCAAACTTCATTATAATGGAAAGAAATAAGTCTCAGCTTTTATCAAAAATAGTTTTAAAAAAATTAAGGAACAATTGTTTAAAAAACAAAGGAATTAGTTGCAAAGCAGCTAGTCCCTGCATAGAACAATATGATATTGTTAATAAAAATTCAAGTGAATAATATTTGCATATCACATTAAGTATAGACATAGAAATATTCATGTTAATTATTAATAATTAACATACTTATTAGATATATAGCAATAAATTACTTTAACTTTTAATTTTAATTATTAATAATAAATATAATTATTAGAGATATCACAATAAGCTACTAGATTATGTTTCACATGAAGCTATCCTCTAAAATATGTTATACTTCTACTAGAATTATCTCATAACAACTTTATTGTTATAGAACAATGTTTAACAACTTTGTTGTGTCACAACAATTTTTAAAGGAGCACTATTAAAATTGTTTTTATCATTAATAAAGAACTAGGTCATCAACTACTATATTTCAAAGTGTTAAGAAACATTAATTTCTACAAGTTTATTTATACATATCGCATTTTAGAGATGACATCTCTACTAATTGTACTTCATATTTGTAGTTTTTATGTATCAATATCGCACATTATATCTAATGAGCAACATTAGAATTTTGCGGTCCAAAGATTACCTTTGAAAGTTGTGTCCAACCAACATAAACTTACCGAGTCAAACTATTTTCCCAAATAGTTGAATGTCCTGATATCATATTCTATAGTGTAAATTGTACACCTTATGTAACACCCCAAGACCGAACCCCAGTCGTAAATGTGAATATGTTTTGTAGGCTGGTGAGCCAGTTTATTATTAGCCAGAAGGCCTGTGTGATGATTAGGCCGAAGAGCCTAGATGCTAAAGGCCAGTGGGCCTGTTTTTGTATATGTAAACACTCATATCATTAATATAATATATCGTTGTGTGTAGACTGACCACGATAAAAGAGTATGGGGGACTAAACTACACTAGAAAGGGAAAGGGAGGGGCTATGAGACTAGTAAAAAGGGCGAAGTTTGAGGGCTTAAATCCAAGAGAATATTAGAATATTATTTCCTAAGTCTTATGGGAAGTGGAATGAATCACAAGTGAAGAGAAATCGAACTCATGGAGATCCATGTGTCAATCAGGGCGCATGCAAATATATGTGGGGAAAATAGTTTGTTTTCCCATCTTCCCCCATTCACATAGGCACTTAGCATTCACGCATGGGACCATTCTTCCAGTTGACCAAAGAATTCACGCACTCAACCATTCTCTCCATCATTGAACCTCAACATCATTCACACACGCCTGGATCATGCACACACTCTGTAGCTACGCTGTGCATTTCCTATTATGTTCAGTGCACTTGTACCTCACCTGAACCCATATTGAACCATACCCGAGATCGTATTGTAACTCATCCTGACGTGGATGTTACCAACACCTGTTCCATATTATGTTTTCTGTTGTTTCCTTCACCTAAGACGATACCTAGTTGACTAGAGTGTTGGATTGAAGAAGTAGGTTTCTAGTTCCGTGGGATTGAAGAGCGAGGTTGTCAGGCTTGTGAGAAACTCTCTCCAGGTAAGAGAATTGTTGGGAATTTATTTCTTGAAGGATTCCAACTGCAATTACAGTTCTCTGAGACTTTGTATCTGACCTATTGTTGAAGCCTTGGAAGGGAAGTGGGGCAGCTGAAGGACTGTTGAGCAGAGAAGGGGCACACTTCCTGTGGTGGGACAGACATGTGGGGAATGAGAGACTGTAGAATGGTAGTTTGAATTGGCTCCTAGGACGAAATCCTTTATGTTGTCTGTATTGTCCCAACCTAACTAGGAATCCCTTTACTCGAGTGGAGTTTAGTCCCATCTTGAAGGTGACCCACTGTTGAGAGTGATGAGTAGCATAGTCTAAGGCTAGGAGGATCATGGAAGGTCTACACGCAGTTGGTTGTATTCTATTAAAAGATAAGTATCAATTATGTGTTCAATTTCATGATGGGTATTTGTACATCTCTTATAATTATGAGTATTTCCTATGTATGATGCATGTATAGGCTTACTGTTATTTCCACATGATTTTATGAATTAGCAGAATGTATCTTTCTGTATTAAATTTGTATAAATATATACAGTAGAAATGAAGAATTTCTACGTCACATAGCCCAACAACCTAAAGTTGGAGATGCTACAATTTGGTTTCATAACTTAGTAAGAGTGTGTTATGGAGTAGCATGGCCCAGCCTGGAAGGCCGGGGATGTTACAAATCGTTATCAGAGCCTCAGTTTCCAACATTGAGCCTGGATGGGACAAGAAAGGTGAGGTGATTCACTAGCGTGGAATTGGGAAAAATCCTCAAAATTTGTGTTGTTAAATTCATGGAAAATTGGAGGAAAGTGACCAAACTGGTGAATGTTTCATAATTTAATACATGTTCAGGCCAATTCAGACCTGGAATGGATTGAATTTGAAGCACAAGGAGTGCACATGTGACTTCTTTAAGTTTCAAACTCAAAGAAGAGAAATCTCTCTTTGTGAGAAGAAGAATGGACGATATATGTTCGGGAGGGGACTGAATTTGTCACATCCGTCAGATATGGAAAAGGAGCACAACGATTAACCTCTCAAGTCATTTGGAATTCATTGCTTCGAAAGTTTATAAGTCTTGGACGAAAAGGAGGTAAAAGTCTCGAAACTCCAAAGTCTCAGAGAGAATCTACGACATAGATCACGGGGGAATAATGCCCGACCATTGGATTTGGCGAGGGACAGATATGGGCCATCAGATGTGTGAGAAGGAGGGTTTGAGCCACAAATATCACGACAGTTCGGAGGTTGGGAAATTTGAGAGGAACAAGTTCTTAATTTTTCTAGAAGAAAATCTCCCGAAGTCCCGAACTCCAGAGTAAATCAGGACCTTCTGTTGTCTAAGATGCGTGGCTATAGATTATCAAATATTCGACGTTCGAGATATTTGTGGTGTAGTGTGGAGAAGTCTCCTGGAACCTTGAAGTCTGAATATCCATAGAACATTGTTTGAAAGTTCAAAAGTTCGACGTTCGGGTGTTTTGATGTATTCTAGTGTGAGATCCTCTGAAGTCCTGAAGTCCTGAAGTCCCAGAGCATTGGAGTGACATAGCATGATGACATCACCTAGAGTGATGTGGATCTATTAAAAAAAATTGCATTCAGGAGAGTTGTTGTTTTATGATGCAGGAGCATCCACATCTTGATCAAGCGAGCTAGCGCATGGAGGCAAAGGAATAGCTGGACAGCGCCAACTCATACAATTTTGAATTACTTTGAAAAGATTGTTGCATCGTCGTTTGAATGAAAGACTTCGTATGAAGCGCCTTTGTATTGTATTGTAGATAAGAAGGCATTTAATAGTTTTAATGTTGGTAGATAGGAGTTAACTGTAGATTAGACAGGTTTTTACTTTCAAGAGGGAAAACGAAGTATAGACACCCTCCCTTGTATCATTGTAGTGTTAGCATTAGATTATTCAGCATTAGCATAGAGAGAAAGGGAGAACAGAGTAGAGAATTCGTGAAGAAACCCCATGTACAGATTGAATTAATAGAAAGGGCTCTTGATTCAATTCCATGGCTGTGTTTGAGTTCTTTGTGATGTTGATGTTATTTTGTTTCATACTTGCTTCTTTATATGATTATCTTCTATATGATGCTTATGTGATTGCATATCAGGTTCGAAACCTGAGAGAATGAGTGAATGAGTTTCAATTGTTTCTCTGTTTGAGCCGGGAGATTCCTGCATAGAGTGCAGTCGAATTACTCCGCATAGAGTGCGTTGAGGAGGCTCTACAGTTAAACTCTTGTTCTCATTTTGCCCGGAGTGAATTGGGTTGTTTGGACTGTGCAGGTGAGTGCAGGTCGAACTGGAGTCTCAGTAGCAAGTCTGAGAAAAGGAAGGTCGGGGTCGTTGCGATTGTGAATGCACAGAAGATGGGAGACTTGAAGCGCAGTTGGAGGCGGTTAAAAAGTCAAGCACCGGAAGTGCACAAAAGTTATCTGAAGGAGTCATAGGAACAAAAGCTCAGGAGGGATATCACCTTTGGTTCAGTTACATAGGACAAAGGTGGGGAAGCTGAGAACTCTTCAAGAGGAAGGGAATCGACGACTTGAACTTCTTGAAGAAAGAAGTCTTCAAGAACGGACAGAACCCGGAGGGGGCCATCGTGCATCGGAATATCAGGGTTGGCCAGTGCGAGTATTGCATTCACGACGAGATCACGAGTCGTGATTTCTCGAATCAAACGAGACCGTCGATTTGAGCGCGGACAGGTGGCATGAGATCCTGTAGAGTCGGGATTCGACACTTCGGCGGTTTCGGCGCTAAAGGGAAGCACGGAGAAACCGCGAGAGCGCGAGTCACGACGGGTCCCACGGAGAATTGTGTGGAGTATCGCACGTGGCATCGCGTGTTCGGAGCTCGGAGGTTGGAAAAAAAGGTCCTCGGAATCACGAGTGGCGATAACCCAAGGTTGACTGTTGACCATCGGATATCGGGATCTCGGTGTTCGATAGCTCGAAGGCATGTCGCAAGTTTCGCGATATCGCGAGACCCGATCTCCCAATACGCAAGCGTATTTCCGAAAAAGAGTAACCTGTGGGAACAAAGGCTCCCGAGGGGAGTTGGAAGAGCATTGACTCTTCGGGCCGAGTTGTTGAAGGTCCTGGAGAAGGCGACCATTCGCTGAGGGACAGGTTGCGTCAGAGTGGTATCAGAGCCTGGAACTGTCTGTATATTTCAGGTGAAAGGAGAAAATAAGGATACTCTGATACACACGACTTGCGTTAGAGTGGTATCAGAGCCATTAGATCTTGTCTGTATATTGCAGGCGAGAGAAGAGAAAGGAGGAAAGGAAAGCACTCTGATACTCACGACTTGCGTCAGAGTGGTATCAGAGCGGGAGTTAGAGTTCTCTTTGGTTGGATAGCAGAGAGAAGAAGATATAATGCCGCCCAGAAGGGAGAGGCAGTCACCTGATCGAGAAGAAAGGGACGCACGAAGAAGGGGTAGACCAGCAGGACATCCAGCAGGGAATCCAGATATGGAGCATCAAATACGAGATCTCAGGGAGAGACTCGAAGATATGGAAACCACCCAGAGGCGGGGAGCCGGTACAACAGAGTTCAACGATCCTGAGGTTGAAGAGGAAGCTGGACATGCTGAAGAAGAAGTCACAACAGAAGATGCGTCAACAGAGAGGTTGATAAGAGATATTTCGAGGATGAGCTCGAAGATGAAAATGGATATTCCCGTCTATGAGGGAAATCTAGACGTAGAGGAGCTGTTGGATTGGATCCGAGCACTCGACACCTACTTCGACTATGAGGACATCGAAGAGGACAAGAAGGTGAGACATGCTGTCACCAAGTTGAAGGGACATGAAACATTATGGTGGGACGAGCTGCAGGCAGACAAACGTTCCAAAGGAAAACAGAAGATCAAAAGCTGGGATCGGATGATCGCCAAGATGAAGGCGAAGTTCATTCCGAGGGACTACCAGATCACTCTGTTCAGGCGCATGCAGAACCTGAGACAGAAGCTGATGATGGTGATAGAATACACCGAGGAGTTCTACAGGCTCAACATCAGAGCTGGTCATCGGGAGAGTGATGATGAAAAGGTGGCGAGATACATGAATGGCCTCAGGTATGATATTCAGGATGAGTTAAGCATGCTTACCATCCGCACTGTTGAGGATGCGTACCAAATGGCTCTGATAGCCGAAGAAAAGTTGAGCCGCAAGCAGGGACAGCGAGGGCGAGGCAGGAGCCAGCCTAGAGGCAAAGCAGTTGCCCAAAAAGAATTTCAAAAGCCCAAGGAGGATTGGAAGAGGCCTTAGGGAAAAGCTGAAAGAGGTGAAACCTCGCAGCAGAGGCAGCAAAATTTCGAGCCGAGGAGACAGCGACAGGATCAGCAAGGAGATTACGCTGATGCCAATACATTTCCTCGTACCCGAGGTAGAGGCAGAGGTCGAGGAGGAGTTATCACATGTTTCACGTGTGGTAAAGACGGACACAAGGCCGTTGACTGTCCAGACAGAAAATTGGACAGAAGTGAAACTCACATCGCTGAGGCGCAGAGGCGTGACATGGAAGATAAGGACGTTGGAAGTGGAGAGTCACTGACAGTGCACAAGGCTCTCTTGAAGACTGAGAAGGAGGTGGACAACTCAGTGCAAAGATGCAGACTGTTCCGGACGACTTGCAAGACCAAGGGCTGGAAATGAAAGGTCATAGTGGACAGTGGGAGCACCAATAATCTTGTTTCGACCGAGATGGTGGAGAAACTGGAGCTGAAAATGAACAAACATCTGAGTCCATACAAAGTGACGTGGCTGCAGAAAGGACACCAGGTATGTGTTACAAAACAATGCTTGGTAAATTTTAAAATGGGTGATTATAGGGATGAAATTATGTGTGACGTTATACCCATGGATGTCTGTCACGTTTTATTGGGTAGACCATGGCAGTATGACCGACGTGTTGTTCATGATGGGAGGATGAACACATACACCTTGGAGAAGGATGGAAAAACACATACACTGCTTCCGGGGAAGGATAAGGAAATGAAGCAGGAAGTGAGCAGTACCATACTTCTCATGAGTGGGAAAGAGCTTCTCACAGAGCTGGAGAAGGATGAGGATCCACAGTTCTTTGTTGTCAGGAAGCTGAGGGTTGTCTTGACGAGCACTAGAGTGGATGACTTGCTAGAGGAGATTCAGGAACTGCTTGGAGAGTTCACTGATATCATCGTGGATGAACTGCCGCGTTCATTTCCACCAATGAGGAGTGTGAGTCATCATATTGAACTCATACCTGGGGCAAGCTTACCGAATAAGGAAGCATACAGGTTGATGCCTCAGGAGAACGAGGAAGTCAAAAGGCAGGTACAAGATCTGCAGGATAAAGGACTAGTGAGGGAAAGTCTTAGTCCATGTGTCGTTCCAACGGTACTGAGTCCGAAGAAGGATGGAGGCTGGAGGATGTGTATAGACTCCGGGGCGATTAACAAGATTACCATCAGGTACAGGTTCCCACTGCCAAGAATGGACGACTTGATGGATTGCCTGAGTGGGGCAAATTATTTTTCGAAGATATACCTCAAGAGTGGATATCATCAGATCCGGATGAGAGAGGGGGATGAATGGAAGACGACATTCAAAACAAACGAAGGTTTGTACGAATGGCTGGTCATGCTGTTTGGGTTGAAAAACGCACCGAGCACATTTATGAGGCTGATGAATGAAGTCCTACAGGAATTCATTGGCAAATTTGTGGTGGTATACCTGGATGATATATTGATTTTCAGCAAGACCAAGGCTGAACACTTGAGACATTTATCCATTGTGATGAGAAGGCTACAGCAGGAGAAATTGTTGATCAATTTGAAGAAGTGTTCCTTCATGCAGACAGAACTCATTTATTTGGGTTTTGTAATATCGGCGAACGAGTTAAAGATGGATCCTGAGAAGGTTGAGGTGATCAGGAATTGGCCATTGCTGAGGAATGTTTTTGAGGTAAGAAGCTTCCATGGACTTGCTAGTTTCTACCGAAAGTTCATTCGTAACATCAGTGGAATTAGCGCTGCAATGATGGATACTGTAAGGAAGCGGCATAAAATTTTTCAGTGGACAGTGGAGGCTGAAAGGAGCTTCAATCTGTTGAAGCGGAAGATAACGGAGCAGCCGGTATTAGTGTTGCCGGATTTTCAGAAGACCTTCCAAGTGAAGTGTGACGCCAACGGGTATGCTGTTGGAGGGGTTCTGAGTCAGGATGACAGACCTGTTGCATATTACAGTGAGAAGCTTGATGATGCAAAGCTAAAGTACTCCACGTATGACAAASAATTCTATGCCATTATCCAGGCATTGAAAAAGTGGAGGCATTATCTCATACCCAAGGAGTTTGTGTTGTACAGTGACAACCACACATTGCAGTTCGTGAGTCAACAGGAGAAGTTGAACCAGAAGCATGCGAAGTGGGTAGAGTACATGCAGAATTTCACGTTCGTGATCAAGCACATTTCGGGGACTGTGAACAAGGTCGATGATGCCTTGAGCAGGAAGTGCTTGTTGCTGCAGGAGTTCAGAGTCAAAACCTTGGGTTTTGAAAATTTAAAGGATATGTATGCGGATGATGCAGATTTCGGCGAGGCATACGAGGTAGCCGAAAATCCAGTGCTCAGGGATAGGAGCCCATGGATAGATTTCTTGATACAGGATGGATTGCTATTTAAGGGCAACCAGTTATGCATACCGAATTTCTCTATGAGAGGGAATTTGATGAAAGAGAAGCACAACGGGGGCTTAGCAGGTCATTTTGGACATGACAAAACATTCGCCAAGCTGATGCGCACATATGTAAAACGATTTGTTGACAGGTGCAGGATATGTCAACATGCAAAAGGCCAAAAGAAAAATGTTGGATTATATCAGCCATTGCCCATACCCGAGAGGCCATGGGAAGCCATTAGTATGGATTTTGTGTTGCGTTTGCCAAGAACACAGCGAGGAGTGGATTCTATCTTTGTGGTGGTAGATAGATTCTCAAAGATGGCACATTTCATACTGTGTCATAAGACCAGCGATGCGACACACATCGCAAATTTGTTTTTCAAAGAGATTGTGTGATTGCATGGATTGCCGAAGAGCATAGTCTCGGATCGGGATACCAAATTCATAGGTCATTTTTGGAGGACGCTATGGAATAAGCTGGGGACTGATTTGGCATTCAGTTCTTCTTACCATCCGCAAACAAATGGGCAGACCGAGGTGGTGAATAGGAGCCTCAGAGACTTGTTGAGAAGCCTAGTGACTGAGCATCACACCAGTTGGGATCAGATCCTACCACAGGCCGAGTTTGCCTACAACGATTCTGTGAATAGGAGTACAGGCAAGAGCCCATTCCAAATTTTGTATGGGACACAACTAAGAGGAGTATCTGAACTCAGGGAGTCAGAACAGGCTGAGACTAGCAGCGCGAGAGCTGAAGAGTTCGCTGAGGCAATGCAAGAACTTCACGCAGAGGTGAAGCAATGATTGCAGAAGTCGAATCAAGAGTATAAACGCAGAGCCGATCAGAGAAAGAGGCAGCTTCAATTTGAAGTTGGAGACATGGTTCTAGTGCATTTGAGGAAAGAAAGGTTCCCAAGGGGAACATACAACAAGCTCAAGTTGAAGAAAATTGGACCGTGCCGAATCTTGAGGAAATTTGGCGAAAATGCATATGAGCTTGAGTTATCGGAGGGCATCGGGATATCTCCGACTTTCAACATCTCGGATTTATACCCATACAGGGCTGAAGAAGCAGGCACTGGAACCGAGGAACCTGTGGTCCAATGGCAGAAACAATTACCAGTTGCACAGAAACCGCAGATGGAGTGCATACTGGAGAAACGAGCTGGCAAGAAGACCAGGAGGAAGCAATATTTTGAGTACCTGGTGAAATGGAAGAATCACCCAGTGGAGGATGCCAGTTGGGAGACAGAAGCAGTGATTTTGACATGGGCAGACTGTACATGAGCTCATGGACAGGAGCCCATGAAATCTTTTGAGCCAAGGAGTATGATGCAGGAGCATCCACATCTTGATCAAGTGAGCCAGCGCATGGAGGAAAAGGAATAGCTGGACAGCACCAGCTCATACAATTTTGAATTACTTTGAAAAGATTGTTCCGTCGTCGTTTGAGTGAAAGCCTTTGTATGAAGCACCTTTGTATTGTATTGTAGATAAGAAGGCATTTAATAGTTTTAATGTTGGTAGATAGGAGTTAACTGTAGATTAGACAGGTTTTTACTTTCGAGAGGGAAAACCGAGTATAGACACCCTCCCTTGTATCATTGTAGTGTTAGCATTAGCATAGAGAGAAAGGGAGAACAGAGTAGAGAATTCGTGAAGAAACCCCATTTACACATTGAATTAATAGAAAGGGATCTTGATTCAATTCCATGGCTGTGTTTGAGTTCTTTGTTCTGTTGATGTTATTTTGTTGCATACTTGCTTCTTTATATGCTTATCTTCTATATGTTGCTTATGTGATTGCATATCAGGTTTGAAACCTGAGAGAATGAGTGAATGAGTTTCAATGGTTTCTCTGTTTGAGCCGGGAGATTCCTGCATAGAGTGCAGTCAAATTACTCCGCATAGAGTGCGTTGAGGAGGCTCTACAGTTAAACTCTTGTTCTCATTTTGCCCGGAGTGAATTGGGTTGTTTGGACCGTGCAGGTGAGTGCAGGTCAAACTGGAGTCTCAGTAGCAAGTCTGAGAAAAGGAAGGTCGGGGTCGTTGCGATTGTGAATGCACAGAAGCTGGGAGACTTGAAGCGCAGTTGGAGGCGGTTAAAAAGTCAAGCACCGGAAGTGCGCGAAAGTTCTCTGAAGGAGTTAGAGGAACAAAATCTCAGGAGGGATATCACCTTTGGTTCAGTTACACAGGAAAAAGGTGGGGAAGCTAAGAACTCTTCAAGAGGAAGGGAATCGACGACTTGAACTTCTTGAAGAAAGAAGTCTTCAAGAACGGACAGAACCCGGAGGGGGCCATCGTGCATCGGAATATCGGGGTTGGCGAGTGCGAGTATTGCATGCATGACGAGATCACGAGTTGTGATTTCTCGACTCAAACGAGACTGTCGATTTGAGCGTGGACAGGTGGCACGAGATCCTATAGAGTTGAGATTCGACACTTCGGCAGTTTCGGCGCTAAAGGGAAGCACGGAGAAACCGCGAGAGCGCGAGTCGCGACGGGTCCCACGGAGAATTGCGTGGAGTATCGCACGTGGCATCGCGTGTTCGGAGCTCGGAGGTTGGAAAAGCAGGTCCTCGGAATCACGAGTGGCGATAACCCGAGGTTGACTGTTGACCATCGGAAATCGGGATCTCGGTGTTCGATAGCTCGAAGGCGTTTCGCAAGTTTCACGATATCGCGAGACCCGATCTCCCGATACGCAAGCGTATTTCCGAAAAAGAGTAACCTGTAGGAACAAAGGCTCCCGAGGGGAGTTGGAAGAGCATTGACTCTTCGGGCCGAGTTGTTGAAGGTCCTGGAGAAGGCAACCGTCCACTGAGGGACAGGTTGCGTCATTTTATGATGAGAAGTTCTCCGAAGCCCAAAGATCTGGAGCATCGAAGTAGTAAAGTGCCAGAGAGAAAGGGTTTGGGAGTTCACTAGTTCAACGTTTGGAGGAAATAATGCATGGTGTAGGAAGAACCTCCAAATCCCAAAGTCTCGGAGCCCCAGACTCCTGGAGCTCCAGATAAGTGCCTTTCAATTAAGCGCTTGGTCACAACCCATGGTCACATGAGATGGGGGGATGAAGGAAAAGGATTGGTGCCCAAAAATTGTTTCTAAAGACAGAAAAGGGCCTAGAGAAGGAGCTCGTGGGGTTTTTGGTTTGTATGGACCTGCATTGGAGGAAAACTACAGGAGCCTATAAACTTAAAGAGAGGATTCAACATGATTCCAAGAGCTAACTCGGCTCTGAAAAACAAGAAGAACTGTACAAGGATCAACCTCACAGAAAAGACAATATTTTTTTAAATATCCATAACTATTTTCTCAAGACTCAAAATTGAGCAAGGGAGTAGTCGTTGGAAAGGTCTTGAATAGTAGAATATAACTGTTCACCCAAAAAATTGAGTTGAAAAAACAATTTTTTAGGAAATCAGAAGAAAGAAGTCCGATGTATTATTGAACCAAAATGGTTCATAATTTCATGAAATTGTTGAATCAATTAGCCTAACAGATTCTGTTGGCTGCACATTTTTGCAGAGAGATGCAAGATACGCAGGGGGCTTATATCCAGGAAGGTGATATTGGAGGGCTGGATGTCGATATGGGTATTGAAGGTGAAAAATCAATTGGACATGGAGAGGGAAATGAAGAAATCTTGAACTTGGCAGAGACAATTAAAAATTTTCAAAAGGATGTTCAAAGCCACAAGGATGGTAATGAAAGGTTGATAATGCATAGCTTGAAAAAAATAGGAAATAAATTGGATAAGGAGAGTGGCTCAAGAAAATAAAGAAGTCACAAGTCTCCTGATGAGAAAAGAAAAACAAGGAGTGTTAGTAGACATCACCATCACTCCTCAAGGAATTCCAATAGGAGAGTACACAACATCTCAAGTCCATCCCCTTTTAGGAACCATCAGAAGAGGTCTGGGGTGGATGAGCTACAAGGAGAAATGAGAAAAATCAAACTTCCTACATTTGATGGTGAGAACAAGAAGGATGAAGATTCCGAGACATGGTTGTTGGGCATGAGAAAGTACTTTCAATTACATAATTATTCTTCATATGCATAAGGAAGAATTTCTATCGACCATCTCAAGGGAAAATCATCCATGTGATGGTTCTATCCACCATCTCAAGGGAAAATCATCCATGTGATGGGATCAGCTTGTGCAGGTGCAACACATTAAGGAGAAAAATGTTACTTGGAAGGAATTCAAGAATTATTTTGAAAATAAATAATTGACTAAGAGATACTATGACAAGAAAATGAATGATTTCTTTGAACTCAAGCTTGGGAATATGACCATTGATGAATATCAAATAAGGTTTTTGGAGCTGTTAAAGTATGTTTATTTCATCAAGGATGATACTGTTAGGATTCAGAGGTACATGAGTGGGTTTCCACCATTCATCAGTGACTAGATAAAATATGATGATCCTAAGACATTGGAAGAGACCATAAGATGAGTTGAATGCCTATATGATCAACATAAAGGAAATCCAACTTTCCTAAAAAATCTTGGGAAGACAAGAAGAAATTCAAGATGGATCAAAGGAAAAAGAGGACTAAGCCACCATTCTTCATAAACAATCATTAGGGACAACCATATTTTAGAGAACCCCGAACAATTAAGACAAGTGGGCAAAGGCTAAGGAAACCACCTATTAAATGTTGGGGTTGTAAAGGAGATCATATGTTCAGAGACTTTCTCCACAGATGTGAAAGGGTGAGGATTTTTCACAATGTATAACAAGATAAAATAGTGGAGTAGATGGTAAAAAGTGTACCAAGGATCTATGCAACCCTGGACAACAAGCAAGCTGAGTTTCAATCACACATGATGGAAGTGGAAGGTATAATCAACAACCAAACCATTTCAATTTTAATTGATTCAAGAGCTAGTCGTAGTTATATAGATCCTAAGGTAGTGGAAATATTTCATTTTCAAAGAAGCAAGCATGGGAAATCTTGGTTGGTACAACCAACCACAAGATCCAAAATAAAAGTTTATGAGTTGGTTAAGTCATGTCCAATGGGCATGAATGGATTGAACACCAGGGAAGATTTGAACATATTGCCTTTAGGTTCCTATGACTGTCTAATTGGGATGGATTGTTTGGAACAACACCATGCTATCCTAGACTTTCATAACAAGGAATTTATTTGCCTGGATGTGGAATGGAACCTAAGGACAGTACAAGGAATTCCCAGGGAAATAATTGTCAGAGAAATATCAACAATGCAGTTGAAGAAAATTTACAGGAAAGGATGTCAATAATTTGCATCTCATATGGAAGAGACATCAAGAGATAAGATGCCAAATATTGAAGATCATGCAGTACTAAAGGAGTTTGGGGATGTATTTAAAGAAATACCAGGATTACCCCCTAAAAAGAGACATTGATTTCTCCATAATATGATGCCTGGAGAAGCTCCAGTATCCAAGACTCCCTATAGAATGAGTACACCTGAACTGAGGGAGCTGCAAATACAACTTCAAGAGCTTCTAAAGAAGGGGTATATATGCCCAAGTGTGTCACCTTGGGGTGCCCCAGTTTTATTTGTGAAGAAGAAGGATGGAACTTTGAGACTCTGCATGAACTCAGATAGTTAAACAAGGTAATCATGAATAAAAGTACCCTTTACCAAGGATTGGTGATCTCTTTGATCAGTTGAAGAATAAAAAAATATTCTCCAAGGTTGATCTTAGGTCAGGTTATCATCAAGTAAGAATTAAAGAAGAAGATATCAACAAGACTGAATTCCGGAAAATATATGGCCATTATGAATTCACAGTGGTGCCATTTGGGTTATCAAATGCACCAACTATTTTTATGTGTTTAATGAATGTAATTTTCAGAGAATACCTGGATAAGTTTTTCATCGTCTTCTTGGATGAGATTCTTATATATTCCAAGTCAGAGGAAGAGAATGAAAAACACTTGAGGTTGGTACTACAAGCATTAAGGGAGCATCAGTTGTATACCAAATTGAGCAAATGCTCATTTTACCAGAACCAAATCCATTATTTGGGATATATCATCTCAGAAGAAGGGATAACAATGGATCTAGAAAATATTGAGGCCATTAGAGGATGGTCAGCACCTAAGAATGTGACAGAGGTCAGATCATTCATGGGTCTTGCAGGCTACTAAAAAATATTTATTGAAGGATTCTCAAAGATTGCACATCTAATCACTTCCTTGCAAAAGAAGGGAATGAAGTTCCAGTGGAAATTGGAGTGTGAAACGATTTTCCATCACTTGAAGTATCTATTAACCAGTGCTCCAATACTAAGGATTGAATATTCAAATGAAAACTTCTTTGTATGTACAGATGCAAGTAAAGAAGGACTTGGTGGAGTCCTCAGTCATAATGGTTATGTTATATGTTATGAGTGAAGGAAGTTGAAGGAGCATGAAAGACAATATGCTACTCATGATTTGGGGTTGGCAACCATAATGCATGCCTTGAATATGTGGAGACACTACCTCATGGGGAAAAGGTTCAAGTTGAGGATAGATCATAATGGTCCAAAATATTTATTTTGACAGCCAACTCTAAATGCTAGACAAAGCAGGTGGTTAGAGTTTATCGGTGAGTATGACTTTGATATAAAGCATATCAAAGGGAAAGATAAAAAGGTAGTTGATGCACTTAACAGGAGAGTGCATGAGTTGCATGCTATAGCCATTATCATGTACCAAATAGATTTGAAGGACAGAATCTTGGAGGCTGCAAAATCAAATTTACATTACATGGAAATGGTAACAAAATTACAGCAGGGTATTTTGTAGTAGGAAGTTGAATATTACAAGCTGGAGAGGACGAAGTTCTCATGTACAAAGGAAGAATTTGTGCCAAATTCTCAGGAATTGAAGAGTCTGATATTGAAAGAAATGCATAATGTACCTTATGTTGGGCACCCAGATTATCAGAAAACTATTGCAGTTGTCAAGAGCCAATATTATTGGTCGAGCATGAAGAAAGAAGTTGTAGAGTTTATTTCCAAATGTTTGGAGTGTCAAAAGGTCAAGGCTGAGAATAGACTCCCAGCTAGATTTCTACAACCATTACCCACTCCTGAGTGGAAATGGGAAGTTGTAACAATGAATTTCATCACCAAACTTCCTAGAACAAACAAGCAACATGATTCTATCATGGTAGTGGTGGACAATCTTACCAAAGATGCCCATTTCATTCCAGTGACGCTCACTCACAAGGAAACTAACATTGTTGATATTTATATGAGAGAAGTTGCTTGATTGAATGGTATTCCCAAGAAAATTGTTCTTGATAGAGATCCAAAGTTTACATCAAAATTTTGGAAAGGATTTGGAACAAATTTGAATTTCAGCACAACTTATCATCCATAATCTGATGGGAAAACATAGAGGGTGAATCAAGTGATCGAGGATATGTTGAGGGTGTATGTTATGGATAAACCATCAAAATGGAAAGAGTACCTACACTTGGTAGAGTTTTATTATAACAATGGGTACCAAGAATCGGTAAAGATGAACCCATTTGAGGCAATTTATGGAAGAAAGTGCAACACACCAGTAAGTTGGGACAACCCAACAGATATAGCAATGGTGGGGACATAATTGGTCAGGGAAATTAAAGAGTAGATGTTAAAAATTAAATAAAATTTAAAGTTTGCTCAAGTCAGGAAGAAAATCTATGCAGACAAGGGAAGAAATCATAGGGAGTTTAAAGTGGGTGATCATGTATTTTTAAAAGTGAAGGACAACAAAAGTTCCCTGAAGTTGGGAAATTGTTCAAAGTTGGCAACTCGTTTTTGTGGGTCATTTGAAATCCTAGAGAGGATTGGGCCTATGGATTATATACTTGCATTGCCTGCATCCATGTCTGTTCATAATGTATTCCATGTATCATTTCTCAAAAAGTGTATACCTGATGCTAATCATGTTATTGATTGGAATATGATTCAGGTAGAGAAAGAAGGTGTTTTTCAAGTGCATCCGGTGTGCATTATGGACCGGAAGATAAAGCATATCCAGAATCGATCCATAGAGATAGAAAAGGTCCAATGGACCTGGTACAGTCCTAAGGATGCAACTTGGGAGTATGAGGATGCCATGCGGGCAGACTACCTACAACGTTTTGTGGATTTTTGAACTTTTGGTTGTATATGTGTATATATAATGCACTGGGGACAATGCATAAAATAACGAGAGGGGGGATGTAACACCCTAAGACTGAACCCCAGTTGTAAATGTGAATATGTTTTGTAGGATGGTGAGTCAGTTTATTATAAGCTAGAAGGCTTGTGTGATGATTAGGCTAGAGTGCCTAGATGCTAAAGGCCAGTGGGCCTATTTTTGTATACGTAAACACTCATATCATTAATATAATACATCATTGTGTGTATACCGACCACGATAAAATATTATGGGGGACTAAACTCCACTAGGAAGGGAAAGGGATGGGCTATGAGACTAGGAAAGAGGGAGAAGCTTGAGGGATTAACTCCAAGAGAATATTATATTATTATTTCCTAAAGACTATGGTGAGGATAATTATTTTATCCTAATTCTTATGGGAAGTGGAATGAATCACAAGTGGAGAGAAAGTGAAATCCCTGAGAGCCATGTGTCAATCGGGGTGCATGCAAATATATGTGGGGAAAATAGTGGGCACTCGACATTCATGCAGGGGACCATTCTTTTGGTTGACCAAAGCATTCACGCACTCATCCATTCTCTCTATCGTTGAACCTTGACATCATTCACGCACCCATGGAGCCTGTACGCACTCTGTATATATGTTATGCATTTCCTGTTATGCTCAGTGCACCCATACCTTACTTGAACTTGTGTTGAACCATGCCTGAGCTCATACTATACCTCATCTGAATGTGGATGCTACCAACACATGTTTCATATTTTGTTTTATGTTTCTTCCTTCACCTGAGCCGATACATGGTTGACTAGAGTGTTGGATTGAAGAAGCGAGTTGTTAGGCCCATGGGATTGAAGAGCCAGGTTTTCAAGCCTGTGAGCAGCTCTCTCCAGGTGAGAGAATTGTTTGGAATTGAATTCATGAAGGAGCCCAACTGCAGTTACAATGCTCTGAGAATTCATGTCTGGCCTATTGTTGAAGCCCTGGAAGGGAAGTGTGGAAGTCGAAGGACTATTGAGAAGATAAGGGGCACACTTCCTGGGGTGTGAAAGGCATGTGGGGAATGAGATACTGTAGGATGGTAGTTTGAGTTGTCTCCTGGGAAGAAATCCTTCTTGTTGTCTATATTGTCTCAGCGTAGCTAGGAATACCTTTACCTGGGTGGAGTTTAGTCCCAACTCGAGAGTGACCCAGTGTTGCGAGTGATGAGAAATGTAGTCTATGGCTGGGAGGATCTTGGAAGGTCTGCACATAGTTGGTGGTATTCTATTAAAATATGAGTACCAATTAAGTGTTCAATTGCATGTTGGGTATTTGTACATGTCCTTATAATTATGAGCATTTGTTGTGTATGATGTATGTATAGGCTTATTGTTATTTCCACATGATTCTATGCATTAGTAGAATGTATATGTCTGTATTAAATTTGTATAAATATATATAGTAGAAATGAAGAATTGATGTGTGGCATAGCCTAGCGGCCTAAACCTAGGGATGCTACAATTTGGTTTCAGACCTTAGTAAGAGTGTGTTATGGAGTAGCATGGCTCGACCTGGAAGGCTGGGGATGTTACACCTTAGCTCATGCTCAGCAATATGGTATAACATGATTATTTCTATCAACATTGCAATAATAATTCCCATGGCAAGAAAATTCAAATGTGCATAGAAAAATTGTTCAAATCTACAAAATGCAAACACAAAATAAGACAAGGACATAAAAATTTCGTCATGTTGATAATGCAGCTTGCAACTTCAGCTACTCATTTTTACAATACATACCAAACAAAAAAATAAGTAATAAGTTGTTTCGAACTCAAATTTTTGGAGTAACAAAGTTGTATGACAACTCACCTTATGATAATAGACTGATTTTCTCCCTCTACACAAGACAAAGCAACAAAACACTAGTAAGAGACCAATTTAATATCATGTGTACTCTCTTAATATTTAAGGTAGCCAATTTATAATCCACCTAGATCACCTACAAGTAAACGAGTTGGTTAACTTATAAATTTTAATTCATTGGAGAGTATTATTATCCATAAGATACTTCAAACAACCTAAAAATTTACTCACCATTCCTCATTGCACCAAATGAAATATCTGCGTCTTGTATATATGTAAAATGTTTATAGAATATTTATAGCTTTTCAATCTATATGCTTGGATGAGATCATTACCATAAGGATATATATCTTTAAATGGGTTCGTGGAAACAAAGGCTAATCTTGTTGTAGTCTGCACATTTTCTAGAAGAAATGAAAGACAACAAAGCAACTTGCGCAACATAGCTCATGCAAAGCAATGCAAAGTAAAGTATTTTAGTTCACAAATGGATAAATCACATATATCTTATCTTGAGCATGTCTTTTCTGAATGTTATGGAGTATTGAAGGTTCATTTAAATAGATAAGTTGAATAAGGTCATCAACTCTTTCAAGAATATCTAGTTCACACGTAATATAGACTTTACCAAGAGTCATTATCCAAACCTAAACTACTTCCAAAGAAATTTTATTAAACTATTCCAACATTCCATTTTTTATATTATTTCGAAAGGAAACAATGCTTACCTTGCCATTTCAAATGTTAACCAGAGATTGTGTGGTGACTATTAATTGTATCAACCCTAAAGTCAATTGATTATCTAAAGTGTAGGTTGGTTTGCAGTTTAACTATTGTTAAGTGTTTTTAGTATTTTGATATTTTTCATATTGATACCACCTTGTCATCTGAAAAGGTTTATTAAAAATACAGAGTGTAGTACTTAAAACCTTGTAAATTGACTCTCATTGCAACGAGACCCACCAAAAAAATACGTTAGTACACACAACACATAGCTCTTTGAATAGTCAGGTTGAATTTTTTAGATCAAGAACTTTCAATTCACTACATGGATGAAATTGACCACGAGAAATAATTGCTCAATTACCTAGGACAATTGCTTCAGAACCCTTCATGATATGTAACCTCTTACACGAATCAATGAACATCCTGTACTGAGTATTCGATATTAGTAATTTGTTTTGTTGAAAACACTCTCTGAGCCACAAATAAGGCATTGGCATTATAAGAATGGGAAAAAGTTCCTACACTACTCAATTAATGGATTCCATAGAGAAATTTCATGTTTGGAACAAGATAAAACCCAATGGACTATGTGTGATTTCAAATTTCAATAAGCCTTGGCCAATTTAGGGAGGTTGTGATTATTTAAGTCTGGTTTGTCAAATTTAAGTGAGTTTGTGATTATTTAAGTCTACTCTTTCAAATTTAATATGCATCACATGCTTAATGTAGGTACAAATATAAGTCAACTATGGTAGAAAGTCTTCGAAATTTTCCTGCAACATTCATGTTACAAACACATGTTTGGTATGGAAACATATAAGTTGTGTAAAACACATTAACAGAAACTACCCCAAGAATACTTATACATCTCAAGAAGGATGTTTCATGAAATAATATACTTGAAATCTAGTTGAAATAGATTTATGAAGTTACCGAATCACGATACCTACTGTCGTGTTATAGTCAAAACCTGATGTTAACACATTTTAAATTTTGTAGGAATTTTTATCCATAAACCTGCAATTACAAATGAAATCAAGTATTGCAAGATCAATGTAAAAAAATATGCATTATTCATTCACCGATGTGTTGTATCCTATTTCCAAATTATATATTAATAACCATCAATGAGTCAAATTTCTCTTTATCGAGTATAAAAAATAATAACCTGATAGAACAAAGAAAAAAAATAAAAATAAATAACCAAACAACAAAAAAAATGGCCTACCTTTTAAAAGGTATCTGCAATAGTTCTAGAAAAGAAGTCCACTGGCTAAAGACAACACCTTTCAGGCTTGAGACCTTGATTTCTTGTAAAAATTTAAGTAGATCCAAAACCTTTGATCGTTTTGTCCAATGTTTCTCAAGATCTACGCAAAATCGGCTACCTGTTGGACACATGATTAAATATTGTTTTCTTATAGTTTTCCTGCAACGAAAAAATAAAACCATCAATTAGTCTGAGACCAAATATTTCTCTCAGTATAAGAGAGTGGTCATAAATTATAATGGATAATATGAAGTGGGATGTCCAAAATCCCCAATGCAATAAAAAATACCCATGAACTACTTTTCTTCTGCATGACAATGTCCTTCCATAGAAAGAAACAAATAAGAAAAGCGCCCTAAGAGATTTGGATGCTACAGTCACCTGCATACAATACAAGAACCACCCAAAGAGTTGTGTCATCTTGCTAGTAGGAACTCACGACACATATGATGTGCACAAGGAGTCATGATTGCATCGTCGACTGATTCAAGAAAAAATGGGAATTCTCATCTTTCACAATTACGAATCTCTTTGACCACTTCTTCAACGTATGTTTTTGAAGGTGCAGAGAAAGAATCTCCATTAACAAACATTTGGATTCCTAGAAGAAAACACCTTGCCAACTTATTCATATTAGAATATTGTTTTGTATCACCCCGACTGTTGATAACGTAGCAACACCACTTAGTACAAATACCAACATGTAACTACTCATAAAATAATTAGAATATAGAATCTTGATCTTTGGAGCTCAACATAATGTTTATCAAGAAAAATCACTTCACAAAGGACATTCTAAAGTACAACTTACCTCATGACAAGAAAATGATGATCACAACACTAGTTCAACCTCAAAAGAAATTCTAGAATAGATGCATAATTGTAAAGAACTTTTCCTTGTTCAACAAACCAATCAAACTAGACCTGTAAATAAAAGTAAACACCATAGATTTAAGTCAAACCAAAATCATAATAAAAAACTGAATCAAAACTATTAAGATATTTCTTTTCCATGGATTATAGGAGAAGTTCTTGCCCTAGATCTTCTATACAAAGTTATATAAAAATAGTTCTCATCTTCGGAAAACTCACACTCAATCACTTGTACATCAGTTGGAGAAAGACCAAGAATGGGTCTGAATATTCATGACCAAACATTAGGAATCACTCAAACGAACTCGACATCAAAATCCATATGAAAGCCTATTTCTACATCCATACCTTCCCATTCCAGGGTTATTTGTAGAAGGAATCTGATTTTGATTGGAACTATGTTATGATTTAGTATCAGGCCTCTCTTGAGGAATCTTAGACTCTATAATATCATTGACACCAGTTGAAGAAACTCCATCCTTGATATATTTTCCATTGAGATTAAAAGTTATAAAATATTTAAACAAAATGAAAAAAATAAAATAAAACACTTTTATAACAATGTTAAAAACAAAGCACATAACAAGTTTAAACACATGTCATTGGAAAAGAAAGGAATTTATGCATGGGCTTCATGGCCATCTATGAGGACAGTTGCATTCTTATCCACTTACGCTAACCAGGATCACCATTAACACTACCCACTAGAGTCGACCAGGATCACTACCCATGAGAGCCGAGGAAAAGAAATAGTTATTGGAAGTCTCTATTCAATATAGGATAGTCAAAGATATCAGTGGTATGGTACAAGCCACCTTGTAAAGTATGAAGACGAGGTATTCCTAAAAATTAACCAACCTTTCGATCTATTTCCATCCCAGTTACTTCTCAAAATGGAAGGTACTCTCATTCTCACTTTCTATCATCAGGTTCTTACTCCTAATGGATAAATTGTGGATATCAATAAGAGAAACCCCAACTTTTATTTTTCGTTGTAGTTATTTTGGGTGGTCTTTCCCTAGGCCAGTTTGATGGATGTGGGAAGGGGGTAGACATAGGCATCAAGAACAAAGAATAATTCTAATGCAAGAGCTTGCGCTTGGTTCTCAAATCTCGACCTCTCCACCTATTGCTCATAAAGTATCATCTATCAACATATGTTAGAATGAGGACGATTGGGATTACTGCAAGATGGAGACTTAGCTCCCATGAAAAATCCTTTCTAGTGTCGACCAATAGGCATTGAAAATATTCAACAATTATACGTATTAATGTATATAGGAAATAGGAGTAAACTATTATAGAACGACATAAATAGCATTTGATGGACTTCTGAAGCCAGAAATGTTTACGGTGGAATTCGAAATGATGTCTTTTAAAAGGAATGAAGAATTGTGCAATATTTACAAAAAAAATTGCATTTGTGCGCAGAAGAAAAATCCAACCATGCTTCTCCCAATAATGCATCTCGCAAAAAGTTGGAATAATAAAACTAATATAAGTCTTATCCTCTAAATCCTATGTAGAGAAAATCTACAAACTCAATGTTCCTTGTAGTTTTTCGTGAAATAAAGCTACAGGTTAAATCTATGGATTTCTAACAACATTATGGAAAGGAAGCAGGAAATTTAGTTTTATTATTTCTTACAAGAACAAAGAAATAGGCAATTTATATGAAGTCTCGTTTAGATAATTTTAAAGATCACACTAAGCATATAATCCACACGGATTTTTTCCAAGTTTCTCTACAAATTAACCAGTGTGTACAGTCTGAATAATTATTGATCTGGATTATGTTTGGAAGGAAACAAAAGCAGAGAAATTACAAGGAAATGCTCATGAAAATTGCCAGAAACAAAGAAATACAACAATACTTAATTTCTATTAATGAAATAATTATAGAGAGACTGTAAAAATACAGAGTGCAAGACTCGCTAGAATGGTGGAAGCTTTATCTCTGAGAAAAGATGTGACAGCTACACTCATTCGCAAGAAGATGATTACAATGAGGCTCTAAAGGCCTTTTTATGTTAAACATGAATGTCAAAACCCTAAAAATCCAAATACCTAACCATAGGAGATGAAACGCCAAAAGTCATGTGGGCCCCATTTGGGTAAGTTAGTACATTAACTTCCCGGGGTTGTAAATTTTGCATATGATCTTTGTTTTAGGCGCATGATATCCCGTTGGAAAGGTGTTTTCAAGAACTATGCATTACACCATAAAAATCTGACTCTGTCTACAATTT
Source organism: Picea engelmannii (assembly GCA_009831015.1). Taxonomy (NCBI): domain Eukaryota; kingdom Viridiplantae; phylum Streptophyta; class Pinopsida; order Pinales; family Pinaceae; genus Picea; species Picea engelmannii. The sequence goes on along the minus strand of ML778800.1, from coordinate 88,702 downwards.
GACTATGACGAGCTAAAATAACACTATTTAGGGCCACAAAACGGCCCTAGAAGTACAACACGATGTGTTGACATGAAAACATACAAAATAAGCCAGTTGGATTATGTGGGAGACCACCAGTATCCACTTGGAAGATGTGTAGGGATCCAGAAAGCCCCATAAGTGTAGAAACCACAATTATAAATAAGTACAGAAGAACGTGTTGAACTAAAAAATGAAAAAATGAGCTAGTTGGAACAGGTGGGTGGCTACCAATATCCACCTGGATCAATCCTCCCCCCTTAGGAAGAAATGGTCTCCATTGCATTGAGTGCACAGGGAAGAGGGGAAAACATATTCTGAATCTGAATCTTGGTGAGCTATGTGCTTTGTTGGAGAAGTTGTGTTGCTTGGTCTATGGAAGACTGTCACAAACCAGTTGTTGGTGGAGTTGAATATGCTCCACCAACCTATTATCTCTGGGTTAGACGAGGCATTGTGTAGGCATCATTCTAGGTTAAAAAAAAATATCTTCTATCTCTTTGACAATCTGTTTTTGTTGGATAGAAGATGCTGAGGTTGTAGTGGTTGTAGCGGTCTTTTGTGCATCCTTTGAATAGATTATGAAGAGGATGAATTTTGCAGTATGAGAGATTACCTTGCGACATTGTTTTGGTGGAGCAATAGTCGGAACTACCTCTGTTATCCAATAGAGATAACCTCCGAGAGTAATAATGACACTACGGGGTATAGACTCATAGACAACATGATGTCTCCACATATATGGTTGGTCAAAAACCACATCACAGACATCAAGAGGGGAAACATCACACACTACCTTATCCTTGAAGGATTGGATTCCATAGGATAGGCGACACTGTTGGTTGACAAAAAGATCTCATCCCTAGTGAAGGCACTCGATGTTGTATGGTTGCAGGTGTGGTGTTGTCGACAACCCCAACTATTTGACGGCCTTAGCTGAGATGAGTTTCTTTTGGCTATCATTATCAACGATGAAATGCAATGGGGTACCCTTCACCCACATTTTTGAATGGAAGAGTCACTCCCCCTCTTCAGGATCTACTGATTCTTTTGTTTGAATTGTTGTAGTCACGATAGTGGTAGTAGGGTCTGCATCGATGATCTATTTGTTTTCAATATTTTTTGGATCAGATTTTGAATCAGGGTTTGACTTCGTGTCTTTGACATTGACCACCAATAACTGTTTCAATAAACATTCATCAGTGTTGTACCAGGGGATTTTATGGAAGTCACACCAATTCCCAGTGTCATTCTTCGTCTTCCCTTTACCCTTTTTATCCTGTGTCTTGGACTGGTTCTCTAGAGGCTGTTTGTTAGGGTCGTCTTTACTGTGATTTGGTTGTTGCAAATTTGCAGACCCAAATTTCCATTTTTTCTAGTGCTTAAATTTCTGCTCGATTTTGACAACATATCAATAGGCAACTCCCAATGATGAGATGTTTAGGAAATATTTTTCGGTTTGGATGTACCTATGCAAATCCCCATGGTATTTCAAAACCAGATGTCCCTAAGAGTCCTTGATACCCATCTTGGTGTGCAAGGTATGGAAAATATTTTTGAACTCTGACACTATTTGGCTCTTTTCTTGCCATAGTGTGGTCAATGTCATGTACTGGTCTTCATAGTTATCAATAGGATAGTACTATTCTTTGACTGCATCCACAAAAAAATCCCAAGTGGGCTCGGCCCCGTATATTTTAGATTCCTCTGTAGAACTTTACTCCCAGTAAGTTTCCCACCAATGTTTATCATGGGGGAGAGCCTTGAGGAGTGTTAAGGTGATCTTTTCCCTATCAAAAAAAATTTGAATAGAGAAAGAACCTTCTAATAGACTTAACCATTTTTCTAGGGCATCTGCCATCTATCTGACCTTCAAATAGGGGAATATCAAAATTAACTTCTACCTTGAAGGGAGAAGTTCCTCCAAAATGGTCGCTTGATGAAGATGCGCCTCTTGCTATCAACAAGCATTGAAGAATGTGTGTAAAATGCTCCATCATTTCCTCCCTCTGTCGTGTGAAATCTTTCTCAAGCAACAAGTTAATAGAATCTTCTGCTTTGTCGTCTTTCTTTTTTGCCACCATCGAGGGTTTATTGGGTGTGCGAGAGTGATTGTCCTCAAGAGAGAAAAACTCGAGACCCAACTGGATATACTCGGATCTTGTCGGGGACATGCATTGAAAAACGATCAAGAGCATCCTGCTTTGATATCATTGATCTAGATTATGTTCGAAACAAAACGAAAATAGAGAAATTACGATGAAATGCTCATGAAAATTTCCAGAAATAGAGAAATACAACAATGTTTGATTTCTCTTAATGAAATAATTGTAAAGAGAATGTAAAAATACAGAGGGCAAGACTCGTTAGAATGGTGGCAACTTTATCTCTAAGAAGAGATGTGACAACTATGCTCATTCGCAAGAATATGATTACAATGAGGCTCTAAAGGCCTTTTATGTTAAACATGAATGTCAAAACACTAGACATCTAAAAACCTAACCCTAGGAGATGAAACGTCAAAATTCATGTTGGCCTTGTTTGGGTAAGTTAGTACATTAGCTTCCCGAGGTCATAACTTTTGCATACGATCTCTGTTTTAGGCACGTGATATCACATTAGAAAGGTCTTTTTGATAACTACACATTATGTCATCAAACTCTGACTTCGCCTACAGTTTGATTGTGGCGAGTCCAAATAACATTGTTTAGGGCCCCAAAACGGCCATGGAAGTACAACAAGATGTGATGACATGAAAGCATACAAAATAAGCCAATTGGATTAGGTGGGAGGCCACCAATATCCACCTGAAAGATGTGTAGGGCTCCAGACAACCCCATAAGTGTAAAACCCACAATTACAAAAAAGTACAAAAAAAAATGCTTAACTAAAAACTAGAAAAAAAAAACTAATTGAAACAGGTGGGTGGCCAACAATATCCACCTAGATCACTTATAGTAGTGGTAGTGATATCAATTAATACATACAATATAAGCAATAGAAATAGTATCACAATATATCATAGTCACAGGAGAGTACCTAAAGGTGGACGAGAAGGTGGGTCGGGTTCATAGATCCTTCTGAGCAACGAGGGTAGTGAGAACGAGGGCATCCAATCAATAGGTTGACCCAAATAAATCCACCTAAATCACAAGCCATGACGGATTGTGTGTGAGGGGGATGTTGATTATGTTATGACTGGAAGTTTACAATAAACCTCGAGTCAATTCTCTTTGGATAGAGGAATAAATAAAATTCACTATATACAGAATCCACATACAGACTCGAAAACGAAGCTTCATTCATTAATTTATGGTTTATAGTGGATTCTGTACACTCGACACAAAATTGTCTCGATTTTTGTGATTTCTAATCAAATTTCGACCCAAATAAATCCACCTAAATCACAAGCCATAACTGGAGGTTTACAATAAACCCTAAGTTAATTCTCTTTGCATAGATGAATACCTAAACTTCACTACATATAGAATCTGCGTACAAACTCGAAAACGAAGCTCTATGAATTATCGGAAAATCCATTTTCAGTTTAAATCTAAATGTGAATTGTGTGATTCGAAACCAGTACCATTCCAGAAGCTTAAAACGACAACAATAGGAGATATTTAAGAATATGAAGAGGAGTTTATGGGTTTGTCCTTGTCTGCAACTCCCTTCCTTGGTTCCTCGTAAATTTCCACCACTTAGTCTCTACGATTCTAATCTAATCCAATTCTCTACGGTCTGTTCTCTATTCTATAATGTATCAATGACTGACTCATTTCTGGGATGCATGCAGGTAGCCACAGGAGTAAGCATAGACTGCAACATCTCAACATGCATCGATTAGATAAGGTGAGGAGCAGACGTAGATGCGCAGAATTGAAAATAAATTTATTTTATTTGTTAAAAAGTAAACATGTTAATTGATTCCTTGATAAATGCAAGAAAGTTATAAACAATAAATCTGATTCATTGATTTTGGAGGACGACTAAGAATATGCCAGCATCTTCAATGCATAGCCATCAGATTAAGGTTTAAGATTAAATAAGGTTAAAAGATCATTAATTGTGCCCATTATCAATAAGTGTAAAAATACACCAACTAATACTAATAAACTGTCAACAGTACAGCCATTAGAATGCTATAATCGCTCGCAGCTAAAACAAGAATATTGCTGTTAAAAAGAACAGCTAAAACAAGAATATTGCTGTTAAAAAGAACAGTTACTCTACAATCTCGACCATGAACTTCTGTTATCATCGATGTGTTGTTCACATTTAGATTGAATTTCAAATATAAGAAGTAGAACTCCAAGAGAAGCATTATGTAAAATGAAACTTTTATTTCCCTTCAATTGCAGATTGATCCATAATGCTAACACCCATAAAAGCCGAATTTTAGTCTAAGTTCTGTAATTTTTCAAAACATGGACCAAGTCCGAGATTGAATTTCATTCCAGAAAACCAGTCTTGGTCCAGATTGCATTTCGAAGCTGGCTGAGATCTCTGCCTTTGAGAGTTCTTCCAACCCCTTCATACACCGAGAACGAAGTTATTTCGCTCTGGCCAAGCTGCCTGGCAATGAGCTCATGGGGTGGGATCCTCTCAAAATCCATTTCATCATCATCACTCTTATCAGCAACTGTCCCATGACTACCAAAATTCTCAATCTTCTTCAACTTCCATACCATTTGAGACCCGTTGGGGATATTCACAGGTGCAGAAGACTGATACCTCATTCTCCTCCCATTATTCTCTTCATGACAAGATTCCTTCTTAAGGATATTAACTGATCTTCTGCTATTTTTACCATTCCCTTCCATTATTCCCATGGATCTGCACTGGGCAACAACATTACAACCATTTTCCTGTAAGCCGGCCTGCTTGGCCTCGACATCATAATTAACACCACCATATATATCCTCCTCACTAAATTCTTCCATCGTCTCACAGTGATCCTCAATGCTTCTGGATTGCTCTAGCCCAGAGAGCTTGTAAACATGATTTTTCTCCTCAATTTTGGGCCCACTCAACACAGATTTACTCCCATCCATAGCTACCCAAGAGCTTTCTTCAAGGTCCCACTAGTAAAAATCTAAAAGAGGTCTCAGACTGAGCGAATTCTAAGCTTTTGATTCTATCCAGAGCTTCTTCACAGTATTTTCCCAACATTGAAATAACCCATCTCTTGATTACTGCGTAGATTTTCCTCAGACTGATCTAATTTTATGTTACTTTTCTGAAATTGCGCCAACTCTTAGTTCTCTGACCCAATATTTTTCATGTCAGTCATCCCTGTTATTACCAGGAGCTCAGCGCTCTTGAGAGCTCTAATATAAATATATTAGTCCTCTTTGAGATCATGATCTTCTCTTGTGGAGATTTTGATGAGCCCTGAGCTTGTCTTTTTCTGCAGTAACATGCAAGAGAGGGAATGGTCTTACCATCAACAACTGTAAAAAAAAATCGATCAGATTTGTGAAGAAATTGACATCCAATTTGAAATTGGATAAGAAGGTTGAGCAAGTGTATCCTTTCCCTTTCATCTTTTATGGCCAGTTGTTCCTTAAATCCTTTCTCGTCAATCAATCTCATTAAAATATATTCATATAGTTGCAGTCTAAAAGTTTTGATATTTCTTTCATAATATTTTCCAAGCATGAATCTCATTAAAACATTAAAACATAGTCATATAATTATAGTCTAAACTTTCTAACTTTATACCTTTTTTTCCATTATATTTTTTAAACATATTTACTAAAAATCCAACCAAAATTATGTATATAAAAAAATTATTTTTAACATGATTTCTTGTTTCGAACTTATTTTCTTCATTGTTGAAGAGAATACAGAGTGTCACCGGTTGAAACATGTGAAGTGCATGTTAAGCTATAGGTTAAAGATGTGATGTATTGTTTTTTCGATGATTGAATCTTAAAATAAAAGAAAGAATTTCCACTTGAAGTTTTGGATAAATCTAAAATAATAGTATTAATTATTTTTTTTTGTAATTATTGAGGTACAAAGAAAATGGAGAATGGAAATTATTTTATTAAGTTTTAATTTTATAATATTTAAATTTATGATATTACTCTTTATTTCATAAAATTCAAATAATAAAATTAAATAAGTTTATTTCAAAACTTTTTTATTATAAAAATAAATTGTGAAAATAAATCAATAAATTTCTTATTTATTTTTTTAATAGATCCAATAAATCAAAATTAGTATAGGTGGATATTCATTATTTTGATGGTTATTCATATTGTTAGAATTAGAATTTTGTGGTAAAAATGTTTATTATTGGACATTTTCATTATTAAATAGAATAAAAAAAAATTAATTATCATTCTTTAAAGATAGACAATTTAATTTTGGAAATATATTTTTTGATGTTCAAGCTCAAAAATGTGAGTGAATTTTTGCACCCATATCTTATGGAGGTCAAGTAGTTGCATGCTAAAAAAAGAAAAAACACTCCCTATACATAGACATGAAACAAAAATAGGTACTACTTGAAACCAATATCTTTATGACTGAAATTAATAATCCACCTTGATTCTTTTCAATAGTTAATTCCCACTTCTAAGATATGGAAGTTAAAACTTTGGCATTTACAATAAAATCTATTTTTAAAACTAAGTGAAAAACTAATATATTTCCTTTGTTTTGAATAGAAATACTTGTTTTTTATAAGTAGTAAGCTACAAGGGATCCTTATAGTCCTTGAGAAATATACATCTCACATATTATCATTTAGGATATTATTATTTAGGATATTAAATGTTTTATCATATTTATTTTTTTAGGTTTATTATTATTGAAATTTAACTAAATAATCTTTGTTAAAATTACAAATTTGAATTGATTAAGTTCTAAAAAATTATTCAACATTGTTATTGTAATCCCATTGTTATTGGAATCCAATTGTACAATATTAATATCTAATCTTTACAATTTCATTAATTTTAAATTATACTTACAAAATTACAAACTAAAAATACGAATTTTCCTTCCCTTATTTTAAATAATTAAAAAAAAATCCCCAAACTGTTTACACTATAACATTCCACTCTAACAATCCGCTCTATAATCGTATGACATAACATTTTTTTTATCTTTTAACATTACCAATGTTTTTGTAAAAATATAAAATGGATGAATTTCTATTAGCCAAGACAAAAACATAAAGGCCAATTATTTTGGATATTGGATTTCTATATGGAATATGAAAATATTGATCCCGTTTTGTCCTCCTTATCAAGTTGATGTCATTATTTAATATTTTATTTTAAAAACTTTCCACGTGCCACGAGGAGCAATGCGAACTTATCCTAATCAAATTATGAAATTCCTACTTTTTCAATTACGTTGAAAAAATTGCAAATTCAGAGTATGTAATACATATTGCAAATTCAGATTGTTATATTTGATTGGTCAAAGTTTTGTTATCTTTGATTGGTAAAAGTTTTGTTACAAGTCAAAGTTCCATGACAACTTATTATTTTTATTTTATTTATTCATATAAAAAGTATATTGAAAAGTTCTTACCGGCGTAGATCTATTGGCATGTGATGTGTAAATGGAAGGAAATGTAAAAATAAGATTTCAAGTTCTCAAGTTCAATTCTCACCTCGATTTATCTTTGCTTGCAGGATGTGCGATTCTCCACGTTAACACAAATAAAGTGAAATGAAAAAAAAAAACAATGTCCCTCATTAAGATGGAAAAAATATATCTATTAGATACATAATTATATAGATAGACAACAATTTTTCTTACAAATCAAGTGGAAGAAATGTGAGTATGTCTAAAGTAAGTGATACTAAGGAGGAAGAAGAGAAAAAAGAGGAACAAGAGAGTGGAGCCACTGCTTGGTTTAAGGGGAAAAAAGAGAAATCCTACTAGAAGAAGGGGAGAGATAAGAAAGTGTGTTACTAGATTAATTAGGGTTATATTATTAATTAGTTATCTTGAGATAGAAAATGTGTTACTATATTAATTAGGGTTATATTATTAATTACTTATCTTGAGATGTAGATTAAATAGGGTATTTTGATTAGGGTTTACAATAAATAAATGATAACATCATATTAACAAAAGAAATCAAACAAACATAGGATTAATTTGCCAATATCCTTTATATCATTTAGTGATCTAATTAGCGGAAGTGTTGAAAATGAAAGGGAGGAGAAATGGAAAGAGCTCACCCAAAAAAACATTGGTGTAGGTGTTGAAGCTATCTAGGTTGGAGATGATGGTTATCATAGGCCTCCAAGAGAATGTTCCACCTCTTGAACAAACCTATACATGCAATTCAATCCTCCTACAAAACAAGCTTGTACTCAATCTCAAATACAATCCAATATATAATACTAGATATACCATGCAAAATAATGTAGAATGAAACATTGAATGGTGAGACAAAGTTGTTAGAGATAATGCTTAATTAATGCCACTACTAGAGTTTAGGGATTGGATTGGGTTTGTTGGAGAATGTTGAGAGATTCTCTCAACCTATCCCTCCAAGAGTGGAATAATTTAGATCTCGCAAAACTTATTGAAGTGTTATGTATCTCAGGTTACTGTGTGCAATACAAATTATTATTGTGTCTATCTCATCTCTCATGAATTCCAATTTGGTATCAGAGCTGAGGAGAGAAGGCAATAGAGTCTCTGTTAAATTGTTGTGAAAATGAAAATTATTTATGTGTGTTGCGTGTAGTTGAGAGATAAGTCTCTATTTTCTTTGAGCTGAGGCGGAATGAGCCGCTGCAGATATGTTGTCTTTGAGATGTGAAGCCGCAGTGTGAGATAGAGACTCAGCTGGAGGGGCCTGTGCAAAGGAGCCATTTTATGGTGGGAAGCAAACTCGTTCAAGGCGCTGCATGGAGGAGATTTTGTCACTGGTGAATACCGTTGATGCTACGTGTAAGAGGAGTTGCATCAAAGTGAAAATTCGCATTGCTTAGCCACCACTATTATTTCCCAATAGATCTGTTACAGTAAAAAGAGCCCACACAAGAAAGTAGCTTGCTACGAGTCAATTTAAAGATTTAGTTTAATGGAAGGTCGTTGCCTTGGCTATAAGAAATCAATGCATGCTTCCACGTTGAACAGAATTGAGATCATGATAATATCTTCATTGAATATGTTGCGTGCTTGACGAGGGGTCAATAAAAATGCTAAGTGGAAACCGCTACTTGTGGAAACCACCATAGATGGTTTTTCCTATTTTTCTACACACATATATATGTATGTGTGGTGTCCTTAAAGTTTTTTTTATGTCTATTAATGTTTAAAGTTTTTTATGTAAATGTTTATGTAAAATAAGAGCTCTTGTATCTTGATATAAGTTGATAGCCCCGGTTTCATGAACAATTCTTCTTATTCGAAATGACCTTGTATACTTGAATGTTGAGGACATTATGTATCCAAACTGCTCTTCTAGACACTGACAGATAGACGAAAGCATAAATCTGACAGATGGAGGCATGTTCATAGAATGCATCAATAATTGACATATTTTCTCATGGAAGCCCCAGTGAGCCAAGATTGTCAAAATGTCAATCGTACAAGTGCATGAATGATGATTTGAAACACTTTAAATGAGTTGAAAGGAAAGCTCAAATAAGAGGAAGAGGAAGATCAAAATCCAGAGGCGTCAGAGTGGGTGTATGCGTTGATGAGGATCATGCCAGACGAAGTGTTGTAACCTTTTTCGTTATGTAATTTGTGAAGTTTTGTAATGTAGGCATTAATGGGGGGTGTTAGAGATAATGCTTAATTAATGTCAGTACTAGAGTTTAGAGATTGGATTGGGTTTGTTGAAGGATGTTGAGAGATTCTCTCAACCTCTCCCTCCAAGAGTGGAATAAGTTGGATCTCACAACACTTATTTAAGTGTGATGTATCTTAGGTTATTGTGTGCAATACAAATTATTATTGTGTCTATCTCTGCTCTCATGAATTCCAATTAAAGTTCCCTTAGAAGGATGGATACCTCCCTTTCCCTAGTTGTGTTGCAACATCCATTGGGGTAGAAGGGTTGAATCATCCAAGGTTTTGGAGGGGGGTAAGCCAATGAATACAACCTAGGACAAAAAAAAAATATTCACTATTGGAGTGAAGCTAACAACGAAACATCCTTGTAGAGGTTCTAGAGATCACAGGTACAATTTAATGACAATTTGAGTGTCTCCTACAAGATATTAAACAAAAGAGAGAGGAATCAAAGAGACTTTACAAAGAGAAAAAGAGAAATATAATATGAAAAGTAATGAACTCAAGGCATAAGTGAATGTTAGGTTAGCCATTGGAGAGAACAATTTGAACCGAAAAATCATATTATGGGTTTTTCAATCTATACCACAAATATTTTTACTAAATTCTTCCCTTTGTTTTGTGAACTACAACTTACAAACGATCCAAAATGGATTTGGGTGATTGAAGACCCAAAATGAGGCATCCAAAGAAACAATGGGCCAAATTGGGGGCTCAAACTCCCAAATAAGTCCCATAAACTAAATGAGTCTCTAAAAGGGTTTAACATGGAAAATCCATTGACCCGACACTAAGAGAGGGATGAAGAAGGCAATAAGTGACACTACCTAAGCACTAGACATATCTAAGAGGTCACACATCTAAGATAAACTAAGGGGCACTCAAGAAAGATGGTCTAGCACAAAATAACTCTAAAGAAATATTGATATCATCACTAGGCAAATCACACAAGGATACACCATAGAAATAAGCCACAACATAGCACTTCTAATGAGTAAGCATATGTGAGTAATAAAGTGTGAAATCCATACTCTACCAAGTTTTTTATCATAATATTTAAAAAAAAATACCATAAATCCATTTTAACCACAAATATTTTAAGCACCCATAAGATTTATGCTAGTGTGAAAACAAGAAATAATAACACAACAACACTACTAGTTATTTGCAATCAAATTTATGTATAAATCATATTTTTTTTAAATTGATGTTTAAAACCAAACCAATATGCAATCAAATTTATGTATAAATCATATTTTTTTTTGAATTGATGTTTAAAACCAAACCAATATGGTATATTAATTGTAAAATATTTAGACTTGAGAATCAAGTCTATGTTTAGTAAAATATAGTTACTTGAAAATTTATTACTTTTATTCTATAATCATAGATGGTTACTTTATATAGAAGATTTTCAATCATGTCTCCATTGTTCACTTTTGTATTTTTAATAATTCTATAATCATAGATGGTTACTTTATATAGAAGATTTTCAATCATGTCTCCATTGTTCACTTTGGTATTTTTAATAATAGCAAGTTTTAAGTAATCAAAGATGTTTAGGGAAGTTAAATTCCATTGTATTCTAAACATCAATGTAAATCTAATTTAATTCCAAATAATTAAGTGAATTCTAGGAATCATTAAGTGAATTCTGGGACCCAATTATTGGCGAAATTGTAGTTTTTGGTTTAAGTGAATTCGGGGTTAAAAATGTTGGTGAAATTATATTTTCTCATTGTTTAAATTGCATTTTTTAATATATAAATGGATTCAATTCCTCAAACACTGATATTATTCATATTTAACCACTGAAGTTTACATTTTCAACAATTTTTAATAAAATTTTGAACAAAATTCATTTAAAAAACTAACCAAAATGATAAAAAACCTAAAACTTTTAAAACTTACAAAACTTTATTGATACAAACATTGTGTTTAACCTAAAAAAAAATTGATATTTTGTAACAGTGATTCCCATTGCCAAATATTATTTTGTATATTGAATTCATGCTTATACTTTTTCTTTTTCGGAAGCTTTTATTCTTACTGTGAATCGATAGAAGTGATGTAAAAATCAGTTTTGGGTGAAAGAAATTTTCACAGAAACGAAGTACTCTTACCACCATGGATGGAAGATATGTCCATATCGAGATACAACTAGAGATGGAAGAGATTTCCATATGAAGAAAATCTGTAGATGATGTTAATAATTTTAACAAAAGTGGTGTTCCATGTGTAATTATAAGTCGTCAAAGATTTATACATCTCATTGTGGGTCTTTCATATGGATCTTTTTAGGAATAAAAGAAATCCTTTTGGGGTTGTAGTTTCACTGTAAATTGGTGAAAATTTTCCATTACTAATATGAATTTTATTTTCAGATTGCATCTTATTTAGATCTTATCTGGGAGCTCTCTCCAGTTAACTTCTACCTTCAAACTCTATTTCAATAGATATTGTCAGGGAAGAAATAAGTTCCCTAACTCCTGTCAAAAAGGTTAAAAAATAAGAGATTTTGTTGTTGACAAAAACACAGTTAATCTACATCCTCGACGAGGAATTTCTGTTATCAATGTGCTGTTCATATTTAGATCTTCAAACATAAGAGTAGATCTCCCACAGAAGCATTGTATGTAAAATGAAACTTTCTTGCTTTCAATTGCAAAATTATCCATAACGCTAACACTAGTGAAACTGGGATTTTAATCTAAGTTTCTTAATTAAAAATGCATGGACTAAGTTCTCTGAGAGATTGAATTTCATTTAAGAAAACCGGTCCTCGTCCAAATTGCATTTCGAACCTTGCTGAGATCTCTGCCTTTGAGAGTCCTTCCAACACCTTCATACACCGAGAACGAAGCTATTTCTCTCTGGCCAAGCTGCCTGGCAATGAGCTCATGGGGTGGGATCCTCTCGAAATTATCATCAACTATACCAAAATTCTCAGTCTTCTTCAACTTCCATCCCATCTGAGACCAGTTGGGGATATTCACAGGTGTAGTAGAGTTATGCCTCATTCTCCTCCCATTATTCTCTTCATGACAAGATTCCTTCATAACGATTTTCCCTGAACTCCTGCTAGTATTACTATTCCCTTCTATAATTTCCATTGATCTGCACTCTGCAACAACATTACACCCATTTTCCTGTAAGCCAGCCTGCTTGGCCTCCGCATCATAATTAACACCACCCCATATATCCTCCTCACTAAACTCTTCAATCGTGTCACAGTGATCCTCAACGCTTCCGGATTTCTCTAGCCCAAAGAGCTTGTAAACATGATATTTCACCTCAGTTTTGGGCCTGCCCAACATATAATTACTCCCATCCATGGCTACCCAAGAGCTTTCTTCAGGATCCCACTTCTAGAAATCTATAAGAGGCTGCTCAGATTGAGCGAATTCTGAGCTTTTTGGCTCTACCAATACCTTAATCGGAATATTTTCTCAAAATTCAAATAACACAACTCTTCAGAATCACTGCATATGAGCTTTACCCAAATCCTCAGATCGTGGTAATTTTAAGTTATTTTTCTGAAGTTGGGCCAATTCTTAGTTCTCTGGCCCAATATTTTTCATGACAGTCATCCCTGTAATTACCAGGAGTTCAGTGTTCATGAGAGCTCTGCTCCAATATCAATATATTAATCCTCTCTGAGGTGCTGATATTCTCTTGTGGATATTTCGATGGGCCGGGCCCTGAGCTTGTCTTTTTTTTCAATAACATGCCAGAGAGAATGCCCTCACCATACGCCAACTACAAAAAATTCGATCAGATTTGTAATGGAATTGACATCCAATTTGAATTTGGATTAGAACGCGGAGCATGTGCATCCTTTCCCCTCCACCCTTCATGCCCCGTTGTTCCTTCAAACCACCATAAAGGCCCTCGTCCATCAATCTCATTGATAACTTATTTCAAACGTATCTTTATTGTTGAAAAGGAAAATTCAGTGTCACGGATTGAACTTTGTGACTGCATGTGAAGCTATAGGTTAAAGATGTTACGTATTGTTTTCTCATTGAGAGAAAAGTTTTACGTTGATTTATAAGGAATTATGTACACTAAGTTAAGATTTTCCTTCCGGTTGTTAACTAATAATTTAAGGTAAGATTTTTTAGTTCTGCAATTTTGGAAGATGCAATTTGCAGTTTCGCCAATATTTTTTTTTGTTCTTCAACGAATATTGATATATAAATTAATTTAAATTAAATAAAATATGAAAGTAAAAGTGAAATGGTAATGATCATTGTAATAGTAATATATAATCAATATTTAAATAACATAATCATATGTATAATTTAATTTACAAGAGAAATCCTAGGGAGTGAGCACTAATTTAGCTATCCCTAATCCATCATAATCCTCAATCTTCATTAGCCATATCCATCATATGGACCATTCTTGACTATGGACTATGGTTGATCATAGTGAAACATGGTGGATCTTACTTCTTCATGGTTGGCCATTATTTACAATGGTTGATCTAGTAACCTATTCACCCATAACCCATATTGACCTATGTTGGTTAATGCCAATTTTTAGACACGTCTCACAATTAACCACCTATCCACCAACTAGTTTGTTAACTCACAACTCTTAAAAATCATTAACCATATCAACCATTGTTGATCATGGTTGATCCAAATTGACCATATTGACTATCTGTACCATATTCACCATGCTTCAGAGTTTGAATAGCATTGACACAATAACCCCTAGCGGCCCTAATGTTAAAAGGAAGTGACATAAATGGTATAAATACCTATCATTATATATTCACTTTACACACAGAAGTTTGTTAATTAACAAGGAGATATAAGTCGAATTTCAGAGGAAATATGAAGTAAAGAAGGTTGAATTTCAAGGGAGGATGAAGTCTCTTGGTGATGTGTTTTAAGGTATGTTATTTAAAAGTCATCTTACCATTTTCGCTATAACTTGGTTTCTATAACGATTTAGATGGTGAAATTTGGAGGCCATTGAGAAGACATATCTAGGTACTTGTGGTAAAAGTTTCAGTTCTTTATTCTCTAAAATTTTGGAGATACACTCTGTGGAAGATAGGGTTTTTGACTAGTCCTGAAGCTAGTCATAAACAAGTGTTTTGGGTAAAAAAGTCATAACGTCTTCATAGAAAATCCAAATGAAGTGAGACCAATAGCATTGGAAAGAGTATGGGTTGTAGTTTCATGTGTACAAATTTCATAATTTGATGTTAAATAGTGAGCACGGGGAATTCTGTACCAATTCGTTCTCCTAAATAAACCAAAATTGAATAAGGTCTACCATTTTCTCTATAACTCCTTTTTGGGAGGATTCAATGAATGAAACTTGGAGGAGTTTTAGAGAATAAATTGAGTAATATTATCTACAGGATCAAAGTATTCCAAGAAGTGAAGAATTGTAGAAGTTAAAGAAGTCTCAGGAAGCATTATCAGGTTCTATGTGATGGTTGGTTGATGATGATAATTTAATGTAAAGTTTTATTATCTCTCATATATTCTTGGGTGGAAGGAAGGGGCAAGGATGGAGAGGTCAACCCTCTCTTGATATTGGTGGATCGTATATTCCTTTTGTAGGTTTATCCCTCTCTTTATATTTGGAAGTTGTAGCTTCCCTTGGAATTCATTACTTCCCTTGAACAATAACTATTGATTATTTTCCATATATTGTGCATGGTGTATTGTGGTGTATTGGTGTAACTCTTCTACTATTGTTCATTGCTCATTGGATATAATTGAATATATAATCTAGTTGAAGTATAAGTTGAAAAAGTTTTGAAATTGTACTTGATACTGATTCACCCCCCTCTCAGTATCAACAACTGACACATCTCTCACTTCATGGATAAGCTACCACCATTCTAGCTAGCTTGTGTGCTTTGTATTTTACAGTGTTTTGTATTCCAAACAATCATTAATAGAATCTGATTTTAATTGTATTATTGTGTTTCTTGCGATATCTTAGTGTATTCCTTGTTATATCTTTGCCTTCATTTCATTCTCAATATAATTTGGATCACAAAGCAATCTGTTCTTTTTTGTTTTTGTGTGCACGTCCTCGACGCAGGGCTATTGAGATTTAGGTCTTGAACAAGTTGAGCTTGGGGAAGAACACTCCCATCGGCCCATGCAAACTCTCATGGTAGAAGAAAATAGAGATTACACAGCAGGAGATCCTATCAAACTATTGCTGGAGGAAACCCTCGAATGACAGAGGAAAGAGTTGATGGATAATTTAGATTTTCAAACATAAAAGTAAATCTCAGACATAAGCATTATGTAAAATGAAACTTTGTTGCTTTGAATTGAAAAATGATTCATAATGCTAACTGGAAACTGGAATTTTATTCTAAGTTTCTTAATTAAAAATGCACAGACTAAATCCTCTTAGAGATTGAATTTTGTTTAAGAAAACCAGTCCTCGTCCAGATTTCATTTCGAACGTGGGTGAGATATTTCCCTTTGAGAGTCCTCGCAATGCCTTTATACGCCGAGAAGAAAGCTATTTCGCTCTGGCCAAGCTGTCTGGAAATGAGTTCATGGGGTGGGATCCTCTTGAAATTATCATTAACTATCCCACGACTACAAAAATTCTCATTCTTCTTCAACTTCCATCCCATCTGAGACCAGTTGAGGATATTCATAGGTGCAGTAGACTGATACCTCATTCTCCTCCCATTATTCTCTTCATGAAAAGATTCCTTCATAACGATTTTCCTTGAACTCCTGCTATTATTACTATTCCCTTCCATAAATTCCATTGATCTGCACTCTGCAACAACATTACACCCATTTTCCTGTAAGCCAGCCTTCTTCGCCTTGGCATCATAATTAGCACCAACCCATATATCCTCCTTACTAAACTCTTTAATCGTCTCACAGTGATGTTAAATATAATGTAACCTCAACATTCTGACTGTACACTGCCAGCTGTACTATCATTTCTTGATTTGCTTGAGCCTATTTAGATCAGCTAGTTTCCCTTTTCTATTGTACTCTTTTCTTCATTTACCTAATATAATAAATTCTATTTATGCTCTTCTCTTTCTCTGTATTCTTTTCTTCACATTTTATCATGGTATCAAATCTTCAACAGCAAGCCTATTCACACAGTCTGGAGAGCAACCCGATCCAAAGAAGCACAGAGCTTACATTGTGAATGAGAGAATAGGATGTGAGATTCTTCACAAAGCCTGGAGAGAAATTCGTAGTCCGCCATCCACTCAAAATATCATTGTAGAAAGCACGCATGAGGAAGCAGAGTGCAATACACTCAAACGATTGAGGAGTCGGAGCTGCAGAAGGCGGAAATATTTAAAGAATTCATGAAATTCTTTCAAATTCATGAAAGATTGTTGCAGAGGGAAGATGCATTTAAAGAATTCGTGAAATTCTTTCAAATTCATGAAAGATTCACGAATTTCCTTCTTCAGGAGAAGCTCTTTGCAGAAGCGGCAAAGAACACGGTAAAAAAACAAAGGCCAAGCCACACAGCTGTAAGATCGGTCCTGCTAACATATCTGAGGCGATTAATCGAGTTTAAAAAGGATGAGGAGTGTGCAAAAAAGGAAAAGGTTTTTCAGCCCTTCAGATTTAGTGCAGAGGACCGATAGCCGTCGGATTCGGGAGAAAGTGCACGAGTTTTAGTCCTCTGGAGCGCACAGGATAAAAGTCGAATTGCGAAGTCATGAAATCCTGAAATCATTGGGATTGTCCATCGTTGAAGAGGATGCGTGGCGAAAATCCAAAAGTTGTCGAGGTTTCGGACTTTGGGAGTCAGAGCGTCAAAGGATCAAGGAGTCATTGCATCGCAAACTCCCGATTCGTGAAGTCCCGAAGTGATCAGGACCGTCCATCATTCAGAGGATGCATGTCAAGAAATCTGGAAGCCCATCGAGGTTTCAAATACTGGGTGTCAGGGGTAGAAGAGTCATTGACACAGGAAGTCCCGGGTCACGAAGTCCTGAAACGTCGAAAGCATTGGGACCGTCCAACAGGAGGACACGTGGCAAGTGATCAAGATATCAGGAGATTCCCGAAGAGAGGTTGAAGGCCATTTCAACATTCCGAGTACCAGGGATGCAAAGGACAAGAATTCAGGATTCTTGACCTGCGAGATCCCAAAAGAATGTGAGCCATCGGATAAGGGAGGATCACAACCATTGATCCTAGCTAGGAGCGGAAGACCAACTTTTGGGTACTTCGGTGCTTCAATATTTCGGATACCAGAAGTTCGAAGGTGCAATAGTTGTTATAGCTAGGATCACGGGATCCTGAAACGTGAAAACCCGAAGGCATTTAAGAGAATAGCATCATGTCACGAAGCAGGAAGCCAACCGTTTCGACATTTTGGGATCCAACCTTTCGGCAATCCCAAAGAGAAGGAGTCGGGGCATAGGGTGTTGAAGATCCTGAGATCGCGAAACGCGACATGTGATCACAAAGGAGGCAAACACACATATTTTTGGCATTTTGGGGATCAACATTTCGTCCATCCGATCATAGGAGGCAAGTGCCATCAAAATTTTGGCATTTCAGAGTTTGGGGTTTGGAGAACATCGTGACAAGAATTCAAGAGTCACAAAATACCGATACGCGAAATTACGAAATAATCTGAAACATTGATCTCAAATCAACGAGGATCATTGATCCTTGAAGCCAATTCGACATTTTGGTAATTTAGAGATCGGGGAATTGAGGATTCAAAGGAGCTCGATATCAGGGTTCACAAAGTCGCGAAACCCGACATCTTGAATCACGAAGTTCCGAAGTCACTGCAAGAACTTAGAAGACCTAGTTTTACACACAAGAAATAGGTAAACAAAAAAAAATTCCAACAATTTATTTTCTGTTTTGTTAAAATTCTTTAAATATGGCCACATCTAGCAATTTAGGACCAACTCAAGGTCCGATTCTTCTTGGAAAAAATTATGACTTTTGGTCTCTTCGAATGAGATCCTTCTTGCAAGCAGAAGAGTGCTGGGATCCAGTGGATATTGGATATGTGGAACCAGATCCAACATACCTTTCCACCATGACGAACCAACAGAGAATTGCTCAGGCAACACAGAGGAATAGAGAGAATAAAGCCAAATTCTAGATTCATAATTCAGTGGATGACTCAATTTTCTCAAAAATCATAGGCATTGGTACTTCAAAACATGCTTGGGACATCCTTAAATTTTCCTACCAAGGAAATGACAGGGTCAAAACAGTCAGACTGCAGACCTTGAGGATGCAATTCAAGACTTTAAGAATGACAGAGTCTGAAAATGTGGATCATTTTATGACTAGAGTCATGGGAATCGTGAACCGGATCAGATTGACTAGTGAATCCATCCCTGATCAACTCATTGTTGAGAAAGTAATTATAAGTTTACCAAATAAATTCGAAATGGTTGTTACAACAATCCTTGAATCCAAGGATCTGTCACGTTTTTCAACAGATGAACTAATTGGTTCCCTGGTGACACATGAGACCAGACTGCATCTCATAGATGAGTTAATCTCCAATGCCTTCAAAACTCAATTCTCCTTCAGCAGAGGGAGAGGCATAGGAAGAGGTAGAGGTCACCAAGGATGAGGGAGAATTATAAGTAACCAACACTCAAGTGGAGGTAACAGACAACAAAACCAGAATCAAAATTTCCAAGGTCACAGACAACAACACCAGAATCAAAATTTCCACCCTCAAAGAGGCAGAGGGAGAAGATCAAATATCAAATCAACCATACAATTCTATTACTGCAAAAATTATGGGCACTATGAATCTGAATGCAGGAAGAAACAAGAAGATCATCTCTCAGGCAGAGCACATGTCTCAAATCATATGGGAGAAACCTCAAGAGGTATGTTTCTCTCATGTCTCAAGACTGAAGAACAACCTAAAGATCTCTGGTTGTTAGACAATGGATGTAGCAATCACATGACAGGTAACAAAGATTTACTTGCATGCATTGATTCGTCAATCTCATATGATATTACACTTGGAAATGACTCCTTAGTCAAAGTTCAAGGAAAAGGAACTGTACCTATTCTTACTAAACAAAATGTAAAGAAAGACATAACCAATGTTTATCATGTTCCAGATCTGAAACATAATCTGCTAAGTGTAGGACAACTCATTCAACATGACTATAAGGTACTTTTTGAGGGAGCATCTTGCAGAATATATGATAAATCCCCTTGCAAAAAATTGATTTATGAAATCCACATGACTTAGAATAGGATGTTTCCCCTGGCCCTCAGAACTGCAAATCTGATCCAAACATATGCACAAAGTGCATCCACCCCTAATGAAACTATGGTTTAGCGTACAAGATTTGGACATCTACCCTTTCAGAGTCTCAGTCTTCTACAGAAGCACTCCATGGTCAAAGGTCTTCCTATCTTCATAGAACAAAATTCCTCATGTGAGTCTTGCATACTTGGAAAACATATGAGAACTAGTTTTCCACAGTCCTCCATGTTAGAATATAGAAGATGGTGTGCTCATTTTACCATTGACGATACCCTCATCACCCAACCATAGGCCGAAGCCTCCCTCTGAGCACCTTAACCTTGACCTGAGAATTCCTCYGGAAGCAAACCCTAGGCTAGATAGCCAAACAAAGAGTAGCGCATCAATCCCCAAGGATAGCGCATCACAAAAGACTGATCAGATGTTCCAAACCCTAGCCAAGATATATCCAAGCCAATATTGAAACTAGTTGCTGCTGCAGCTGCACCTGCAACCCTCCTCCAAACCTGTGCACCAGGCTACAACTGCAATGCGCACCAACTAGGAAAACTGTAGTCCTGAGATGTTACAAAAGAGAACTGGTGCCCTGTATTTATACTGGTTCTGCCAGATTTGATGGGGCCAACTTCTCCTTCTGGATATTGTCTGCTCAGTATATTATTATTATTTCTGGCTGACTTCTTCTCTTGGAGGCTAATAGCCTAATATAAATTATCTTCTTAAGCCGACAAGGCTTCTAGGGTTATTAGCCAATTCATTAGGGTTTCTCTTGCTTCCCGGAGTCTTATATTCTCATCAAGTTCACACGTGGGGTAAATACCTCCCGCAGCTACCATAATATTAACACACCCTCCTAGCGAGAGAAGTATTTACAGGTAATGGACTTGAGAACAAAACATACCATTTACCCGGTAGCATCAATATAGTCATCTAGACTATTTCATGACTAGATCATGAGCATCACCATCACCATCAGTTGCATCATCTCTCGAAACCATACTTCATCTGAGTAGTTAGCTATGATGCTGGATAAGTCACTCTCACCATGGAGTGATACAGGAGGAGTGAAAGCTCTGAACTGTTTTCCATCTGGAAAATCTCTGTTCATCATTCATCTGAATGATCATCTCCAATAATTTGTTGATAGTCTTCAAGGAAATTATAACAAGGATAGAACACACCTGTGTCTATTCATAGTAGTACACAACTACAATCCAGTGGTTAACTACCACATCAAGTAACACACACGTACTTGATCAACAACATATAGTTGCGAGCAATGAGACACATTCACTACAGTAGTCCTCATCTACTGTCATATAGTCTTCATAACAAACATCTGAGAGCATCCTACATAGAAACAATGTTATGATAAAAATTGTATCATCTGGGCCAATCTTTCACTCACGTCTATGAGATCTGAAAGAATGTCTGCCACCACAGTAATCTTCATCTGCATAGAAACAATGTTATCATAAAAACTAAATCAACTGGGCCAATCTTTCACTGACGTCTGTGAGATCTGAAAGAGTGTCTGCCCTCAGTATAGAATGTCAACAATGATCATCTAGGCCAATCTTTCACTCACATCTGTGAGATCTGAAAGAATGTCTGCCCTCAATATATAACATCAATAATAATCATCTGGGCCAATCTTTCACTCACGTCTATGAGGTCTGAAAGAATGTCTTCCCTCAACATAGAATATCAATAATAGGCTATCTGCCCCATTCTTCTCAACCAAGGAAGAAGGATTGTTTCTTATTTCTGAACCTGGACCATTTCCCACCCTGGGCCATTCTTCCGACACTAAACAAGGTGTAACCTGGAGAGAATGAGTCTACCCTCGAGAAATTCTTGGACCATTCCTTACCTTGGGCCATTCCTTCGACACTAAACAAAGTGTAACCTGGAGGGAATGAGTCTGCCCTAAGGAATGACTATCCTAGACTATTCCCCACCCTGGGCCATTCTTCCGACACTAAACAAAGTGTAAACTAGAGAGAATGAGTCTACCCTTGAGGAATAACTGTCCATGATTGTTGAGCCTGGACTACTCCCCACCCTGGGCCATTCCTCCGACACCAAACAACGTGTAGCCTGGAGAGAATGAGTCTGCCCTCGAGGAGTAACTGTCTGGACCATTCCCCACCCTAGGCCATTCCTCCGACACTAAACAAAGTGTATCCTGGAAAGAATGAGTCTGCCCTCGAGGAATGCCTGTCCTGCATCAACCTCCAAAACGAACGATTCTTTGAAATTGCTCACAACTGTTAACTTCGAAAGAATGACTACCCAATGAGGCAGACCATTCTACTTGACCACTACACAGAGTGACTGCCAAGAAGAACAACTGTCCTAGACCACTCCCCATAATGAGAATTCGTTGTCTATGATACATCAACAATCAGTCTGCCTCCCATGTTAACTACAATATGAAGCCATTGTCCGTCAGAAATCTCAATCCACTTTCCGAACAGGAAAGCATCTGTCCAATCTGGACTTTTACAAAGATAAATGCTCCCTCCTAACTGGAGAGTTATTTCAATCACAAAAATAAATGTTTGCGTACCTTCTTCTAGCTTAGAGAGTCTTCCCTTCCGGTTAATAGAGTTATTTCCATGAGCTCTAGCTTGAGTATGCAAGTTCTTTCATCTTGAATATGGGTTTTACCAAAATGTATTCTTATCTGCTCATCTGTGGAGATATGTATTGGAGAATCACTTTCTCCTTTCTGGACTTCAACATGGATAATGTAATGCTTGTACTATAGTCTGGAACACTGTGCAGGCTTCTTGTAGATGTGAACAATAGAGTATATCATAGTTGGAGAACTAGAACATATCCATGTGGTACTTCTTCTGTCATCATGAGATCTAATCTTCTGAGTAGTCATCTTGATGTTATAGGAAATCTTCACCATGCTTTTGTTGTGCACTGGAGGTTCTCCACCAAGTTGTCTTCTTCTTATCTGCATACAGGAGTATCTTTCTGGTATGTCTCAAGGTCTTGAGATTTCTCTTCATACGTTCTTTATTCAATTTCTCTGGAGAACATTCTTTGCATTTATCTGATGTAGAATTCCAACTCATGGATTTTTTGGATGACTTATATAGAGATAAGTCTAGTGTACTGGAACAATCAATCATCATAGTCTTCTCCCTCCATCTGGGAGAGCCTTTGGTTATGGATCTTGCAATGCTTTCATTCATAGGTTCTCCATACATTGTTTTTCATCATGACTTTCAATTCTTCTGCTTGATTGCTTTTAGTGAGTTCATATCAGGATGGTAATCTTGTGATTCTTTGATACAATCACTGGTTGTTCTGGAATCTTCATGTTCTTCTTTAGCTTTTGGGTTCATGGAGTTTCTTCTAGATTCCATGCCCTAGAGATTCCACTTCTTACCTTCATCATTGGTTCACGGATCTGGATGGACAACCAGGAATACTTTAAGGCTTCTCTTTGAAAAGGTCTTCTTCTGCGGTTGAGTTGAACACGTACTGTCTTTCATGGCTGCTACCATGGATAAATACATTTCATCATATTCAATGGATCATAGGATTAGCTCCCTCCTAAACCTTGCTTCATGTATAAGTGCATGTAATCTGCTCCTTTCGTCTGACTGAGTCCATGCTTCTGTCTCCTGTCCTTATTGTCTTCTACAATATATANACCAGGAATACTTTAAGGCTTCTCTTTGAAAAGGTCTTCTTCTGCGGTTGAGTTGAACACGTACTGTCTTTCATGGCTGCTACCATGGATAAATACATTTCATCATATTTAATGGATCATAGGATTAGCTCCCTCCTAAACCTTGCTTCATGTATAAGTGCATGTAATCTGCTCCTTTCGTCTGACTGAGTCCATGCTTCTGTCTCCTGTCCTTATTGTCTTCTACAATATATAATAGAGTCCACGCTTCCATCTACATCCTTATTGTCTTCTGCAATATATATATAATTGGCTTTCTTGTCTAACATAATCCACGCTTCCGTCTTGTTGTCTTCATAAGTCATTCTCCAATTTCTCTTAATGTCTGACTTCTAAGTCTCTTAAGGATTGATTCTGACTTTGGCTTATCTTGTAATAGCTTTCACATGATTTGTATTTCATCCTTTCATATGTATTATCTAATGGCATTCATCCTTGTCCTGTTGTTCTTTCATAGGTATAGTCCTTCTTGGAACACATTGTCTTCCAAGAGATAGATATACAAGATATGTACAAAGACGATGCAAGCAAGATATGTACAAGAAAATAAGAAGAGTGTTGTTACATTTTAGTAGAAGAAATCTCTTCCATCCTACTTAGTCTTCTTTGTCAGTTCCTTTTCTTCGGCAATTGATGCTTCATGTTTCTTATTTCTTTTCTTTAGCTCGGGACACTGATTTTTGTAGTGACCATACTTCTGATAGTTGAAGCATTGTATTTCTGAAATGTCTTTTTCTTGATTTGGCTTCCTTCTTGAACCGAACTTATTTTTGTTTCTGAAGTTCTTGAATCTTGTTGTGAAGGCTTGATCATCGTGCTTCTTTTGAGGTTTCTCTTTTGCATTGATTCTTGATTCTTCTTGAGCAAAACAAGTCCAAATTTCTTCAAATGTCAGGTATTCCTTCCTTGTGTTCATGCTTGTGGCAAATGCATCCCATGTCTTGGGAAGACCATTGAGTACTATGTTAACCAATTCCTTTTCTGAGGTGATCTCTTCAATAGCTTGTAGTTGATCTCTTAGCTTGGAGATCCTTACAAAGTATGATGTTATGCTGTCGTCATCATTCATCTTCATGTCACGGAGCTCATTCTTCAGATTCATAACTTGTCCAATGTTTCTGACTGAGAAGAGATTTGTTAGGGCATCGTACATCTTCTTTGATGAGTCAAGATGGGAGATGTAGGGTATCAAGTGGTCTTTTATGGAATCCACTATGATACTCATGGAATTGATGTCGACGTCTTTGAACTTCTCCATAGCTGCAACATTCTGCAGTTCTTTCTCTTCTCCTTCTTCAAACTCTGGCTTCACGATATTTCCTTTCATGATATTCAACACTTTATTCTTGGCAAGGATGAGGTCAATCCTTGTCTTCCATGCCCTGAAGTTAGAGGCTCCATCTAGCTTGTTCTCAAACTTCATAGAGTTCATCATGGCTTGCTTGACTTGGTCAAACCTTAGATTTGACCAGAAATCCAAACTTCACGTCTTGGCCTTCTGAGAGTACCAGGAGATGCGTTGGGCTAGGGTGCACTGATATATCTAGACATTAGGTCAATCTTGTCACTTAAGGTGCCTCAACAAGAGGTTTATGGTTTCTGCAACTGCTTCTGCTGGTAACTCTAGCTGCAGTGCTTTTGGAAGTTGCTCCTACTAGTAACCCTCACGGCAGTTCCTCAACAAGCTCAATATTTAGCAGTTATGTTTCCTTCCAACGTTTTAGGCTAACTGAAGGGGTGTGGGCCCATAACCTATTCGAATATAGAAGATGGTGTTCTCGTTTTACCATTGACGATACCCTCGTCACCCAACCACAGGCTGAATCCTCCCTCCGAGAACCTTACTCTTGACCTGAGAATTCCTCCGGAAGAAAATCCTAGGCTAGATAGCCAAACAAGGAGTAGTGCATCAATCCCCAAGGATAACACATCACAAAAAGTTGATAAGATAGTCCAAACCCTAGCCAAGAGATATTCAAGTCAATACTGAAACTAGTTGTTGCTGCAGCTACACCTCCAACCCTCCTCCAAACCTGCGCACCAACTGCAACTGGAGTGCCCACCAACTGGGAAAACTGCAGTCCTAAGATGTTACAAAAGAGAACTTGCGCCCTGTATTTATACTGGTTCTGCCAGATTTGTTGGGGCCGACTTCTCCTTCTGGATAGTGTCTGTTCAGTATATTATTATTATTTATGGCCAACTTCTTCTCTTGGAGGCTAATAGCCTAATATAAATTATCTTCTTGAGCCGACAAGGCTTCTAGGGTTATTAGTCAATTCATTAGGGTTTCTCTTGCTTCCCGGAGTCTTCTATTCTCGTCAGGTTCACACGTGGGGTAAATACCTCCCGCAACTACCATAATATTAACACTCCACTCAAGCCAAACAACATCTCAAACTTTTTCACACTTACCTATGTGGACCAATGCTAACAGAGTTAATAGGTGGTAGCTTTTACTTTCTAACGTTTACTGATGACTTTAGCAGGAAAATATAGATCTATTTTCTCAAACACAAGTCTGAAACTTTTTCAAAGTTCAAAGAATTCAAAGCAGAAGCTGAAAAATAGAGTGGCAAATATATAAAATCTCTCAGGTTCGATGGAGGAGGAGAATACAACTCCAACGAATTTGCAAATTTCTGCAAATCACAAGGCATTATCATGCAAACTACAACTAGGTATATTCCACAACAGAATGGAGTGACTGAAAGAAAAAAACAAACAATAATGAACATGGAAAGAAGCCTACTCAAAGAGAAATGTTTGTCAAATATTTTTTGGGCTGAAGCAGTAGCATGCTCAGCTTATCTCTTGAATAGATCTCCAACCACAAGTCTAAAGATGAAAGTCTCTCAAGAAGCATGGAGTGGGACAAAGATAAATGTTGCGCATCTAAGGAAATTCAGATGCATAGCATATGCTCACATATCCTTTCGAATTAAGGAAGAAACTGGATGATAGAAGTGAGAAATGTATCTTTACTGGATACATTGAAACATTTAAATCTTACAGACTTTACAATCCAATATCAAAGAAACTAATTCTCAGCAGAGATGTAAAATTTCTGGAAAATCAACTCTGGAACGAATCTGAAAATCAGCAAATGGATAATCAAAATCCATTGTTGTCCAGTCCTGAAAACGCAGAAAATTCATAATAGCCAATACCTCAACCTTCTTTTCCAAGATTGCAGGTACAAGGACAAGCTGAAAACTCTCAGAATAACTCAACTTCCAGTAGATACTCATCCTCTGAACTTGAAAATCAAATAACTCGAAGTGTGAGAGAAATCCATCAGTAGTTGGATGACATTGAACAACGCAACTTTTTTTCCTTAATGTCATGTCAACCTACATCTTTTAAAGAAGCAACTAAGGAGCCACATTGGGTTCAAGCCATGAACCAAGAAATTGAATCCATTGAGAAGAACAAGACATGGGATCTTCTTGATTTGCCTAGACACAATAAGAGTATTGGTGTCAAGTGGGTTTATAAAACTAAACTCAATGAAAAAGGGCAGATTGAAAAACACAAGGCAAGACTTGTCGCCAAATGATTCTCACAATAATCAAGTACTGATTATGGTGAAACTTTTGCTCTAGTAGCAAGATTAGACACTGTAAGAAATCTATTGGCCATAGCAGCCCAACACAAATGGAAAGTATACAAGATGGATGTCAAGTCAGCTTTCCTGAATGGTTTCTTAGAAGAAGAAGTTGATGTCGATTAGCTACCTGGATTTGAAGTCCAAGAGTAGCCAGCCAAAGTATATCGGTTGAAAAAATCCTTGTATGGCTTAAAGCAAGCTCCAAAAGCTTGGTATAGCAGAATTGACACTTACCTAATCAAAAGTGGTTTCAGCAGAAGTCAAAATGAACCAACTCTTTACACCAAAACAGATCCACATGGTAAAATTTTGATTGTATTTTTATCTGTTGATGAGATGATATATACTGAAAATCTTGAATTAACCAATTTTAAACATGCCATGCAATCTGAGTTTGAGATGACAGATCTTGGCATAATGAAATATTTTTTGGGGATTGAGGTTGATCAATCAACCAAAGGAATTTTTGTTTGTTAGAAAAAGTATGCAGCAGACATCATCAAAAGATTCTACATGGAAGAATGCAATCCAACAGAAACCCCTATACCCCTAGGCACACAATTGAGCAAGAAAGATAAATGCTCTATAGTGCACCCTACCCTGTACAAAAGTTTAGTAGGCAGTTTGTTGTATCTTACAACAACTAGGCCTCATATTATGTATGCAGTCAGCCTTGTTTCCAGATACATGGAATCCCCCAAAGATTCTCACTGGAAGATGGTGAAATGAATTTTGAGATATGTTGCATGAACTCTCAATTTTGGCTTATGGTACACTAAATCTGATGATCATCATTTCTCTGGTTACACAGACAGTGATTTTGCAGGCAACCTAGATGACAGGAAAAGCACCTCGGGACATGTTTTTCACCTGGGCACGAACCTGATTTCACGGGCATCAAAGAAGCAACCAATTGTATCAATATTTTCTGCAGAGGCAGAGTATGTCGCTGCTACCTCAGCTTCCTATCAAGCTGTGTGGCTGAGAAGAATATTGAAAGATATGTCACATACAGAAAATGATCCAACTCCTATCTTCTGTGACAACACCTCAGCAATTGATCTATCCAAAAATCATGTGTTTCACAAGAAAAGAAAACACATTGACACTCACTTTCACTTCATCCGCGAGCTAGTCAATAATGGTGATATTGCACTTCAATTATGTGGCTCTCGAGATCAGCTTGCAGATATCTTCACAAAGCCACTGAGAAAATCCGTTTTTGATTTTCAGAGACAACACTTGGGCATCATCAGTGCTTAACTGTTGAGTTTAAGAGGGAGTGTTAAATATAATGTAACCTCAACAGTCTGACTGTACACTGCCAGTTGTCATGGCCAGTTGTACTATCATTTCTTGATTTGCTTGAGTCTATTTAGCTCAGCTAGTTTCCTTTTCTATTGTACTATTTTCTTCATTTACCTAATATACTGAATTCTATTTCTACTCTGCTCTTTCTTTGTATTCTTTGTTTTACATTTTATCAAGTGATCCTCAACGCTTTCGGATTGCTCTAGCCCAAAGAGCTTGTAAGAATGATATTTCACCTCAGTTTTGGGCCTTCCCAGCATAGAATTACTCTCATCCATGGCTACCCAAGAACTTTCTTCAAGGTCCCACTTCTAGAAATCTATAAGAGGGTACTCAGATTGAGCGAATTCTAATCTTTTTGGCTCTACCAATAGTTTATTCACAATATTTTCCCAAATTTCAAACAACACAACTCTTGATCACTGCATATGAGCTTTACCCAAATCCTCAGATCGTGCTAATTTTAAGTTATTTTTTTGAAGTTGGGCCAATTCTTAGTTCTCTGGCCCAATATTTTTCATGTCAGTCATCCCTGTAATTACCAGGAGTTCAGCGTTCATGAGAGCTCTGCTTAAATATCAATATATTAGTCCTCTCTGAGGTGCTGATATTCTCTTGTGGATATTTCGATGGGCCGGGCCCTGAGCTTGTCTTTTTTTTCAATAACATGCCAGAGAGAATGCCCTCACCATACGCCAACTACAAAAAAATCGATCAGATTTGTAATGGAATTGACATCCAATTTGAATTTGGATTAGAACGCGGAGCATGTGCATCCTTTCTCCTCCACCCTTCATGCCCCATTGTTCCTTCAAACCACCATAAAGGCCCTCGTCCATCAATCTCATTGATAACTTATTTCAAACGTATCTTTATTGTTGAAAAGGAGAATTCAGTGTCACGGATTGAACTTTGTGACTGCATGTGAAGCTATAGGTTAAAGATGTTACGTATTGTTTTCTCATTGAGAGAAAAGTTTTACGTTGATTTATAAGGAATTTTACTTCTTCCTTCTCGTTGTTAACTACTTAGAATTTAAGATAAGATTTTTTAGTTCTGCAATTTTGGAAGATGCAATTTACATTTTCGTCAATATTTTTTGTTCTTTAAAAAATATGAAAGTAAAAGTGCTTTTCGTCTTACTATTAGAGTATTAGAGTGAAGGAAAATGGTAATGGTAATGGTAATTGTAATATATAATCAATATTTAAATAACATAATCATATGTATAATTTAATTTACAAGAGATACCGCATGGAGTGAACACTAATTTAGTCATCCCTAATTCATCATAATCCTCAATTTTCATTTTCATTAGCCATATCGATCATATGGACTATTAACCATATTTATCATATGGACCATCCTCTACCATGGTTGATCATAGTGAAACATGGTAGATCTCACTTCATGGTTGGCTATTATTCACAATGGTTGATCTAGTAACCTACTCACCCATAACCCATATTGACCTATGTTGGTTAATGTCAACGTTTAGTCACTTGTCACAACCAACCACCTATTTGGATCTACCAACTAGTTTTTCAACTCACAACTCTTAAACATCATTAACCATATCAACCATTGTTGATCATGGTTGATCCAAATTGACCATATTAACTATCTATACCATATTCACCATGCTTCAGAGTGTTAATCACATTGACACACTAACCCCTAGCTTCCTCACCCAGAAACATTGTAACATGTTATCCATTAATGCATTAATTGTGTAACCTAATAACCCCATAACCCACAAGTCTCGTGACCCATTAACCACAACAATCCTCCACCCTCATTGGCCATATTGACTATCATCACTCGATGTTGACCATGATTGAATATGGTTGACAATGTTGACCTTGTTGATCATGATTTGCCATAGTAGTTCTGAGTTGATCATCACTCACCATGGTTAATCTAGTAACCCATCATAAACCACTAACCCATATTGATCTACTTAGGTTAATGCCAATTATTAGTCAATATTGATCTCTTGTCACAACTAGCCAGCCACCAACTAGTGTACTAACCATCTAATCCCACATAATCCCCCAACCCACTTCTCTTATCTCCTTAGTAATTCACTAACCCTTGACTTCATTAATCATATCAATCACTATTGACCATGGTTCACCCACATTGACCATATTAGCCATATAGACCACATTTACCATGCTTCCCATATTCATTGCATTAACCCACTAACCCATATCTCACTAGGCCACGAATGTTGTGCCTTCTTATCCACTAATACATTAACTACATAGCTCTATAACCACACAACCCACAAACCTCCTAACCTAGTAACCCCAATAACCCATCAACCACCCACTCTCAATGACCATATTGCCATTGTTCGCCACTATTGACCATCTTTGGCCATGGTTGACCAATGTTGATCTTGTTGATCATGGTGAACCATAGTGATTTACGGTTTACCAGTATTCAACATGGTTAATCAAGTATGTACTCACCATAAACGCCTTAACCCATATTGACCCGTGTTGGCTAATATTGATTACTAATCAACATCAATCCCATGTTACAACTAGCCACTTATCCCTGACCCATCAATTAGTGCAATAACCACCTAATCTAATATATCCCCCCCTCCCCCTCCAACCCTCCAACCCAACTAGCTTGTTAACCAACTAATCCAGTATAACCCCCTCTCCACCCACTAATCTTAGTGGCATACTAACCCTTGATCATCATTAACTCTATCAAATTTTATTGACCATGGTTGACCATACTAACTATATAGTCCATATTCACCAAGCTTCACAATATTCACTACATTGACCCACTAAACCCTGGCTCACTCACCACTAATGCCCTACCCTCTTATCCACTAATCTAGTAACCACATAGCTTCTTAACCCCATAACCCGCAAACATCCTAATCTAGTAACACAAATAAGCCATCAATATTTCACCCAACTCATTAACAATATTGACTGTCGTTTCCCATCATTGCCCATTGTTGACCAGCATTGGCCATGGAGGACTAGTGTTGACCATGTGGACCAAAGTCATTCATGGTTGACCATCATTCACCATAGTTGGTCTCGTAATCCACTATTAACATGAGAAAATGTCCCTTGTCAACTGCAAAGGCTTACCTTATGAAATGGCCCAATTAAACCTTCTCCAATGAAATTTAAATCCCTCTAGTTATGGCTCAGCTGCCATAATCTAGGTTTTATGAATTAAAATGAGTTGTGGCTCAAAACTTACCTTATGAAATGGCCCAATTAAACCTTCTCCATTGAAATTTAAATGCCTCTAGTTATGGCTCAGCTGCCATAATCTAGGTTTTATGAATTAAAATGAGTTGTGGCTCAAAATGCAATTATGAAAATGCAACTAATATAAATCCTCACTAAGAAATTTAAAGAACACATTGAAAAGAAACAAAGATTAAACAAAAACAACAAGAACAACCATTGCAAGCATGGTATTAGTATACAAATTGCAATGTTATTGAGCATCTCAAACATAGATCATATGCAAAAGTTGTGCCCACAAGAAGTTGACATATCAACTAACCACATTGGGGCCCACAAACAAGCAACCACCATTATAGCTAACTTGTGTGCTTTGCATTTTATAATCTTTTATATTCCAAATAGTCATTAATAGAATCTGATTTTAATTGTATTATTATATTTCTTGCAATATCTTAGTGTGTTCCTTGTTATATCTTTTCCTTCATTTCATTCTCAATATAATTTGGATTGGTGGTATAGCAATCTATTCTTTTTTGTTTCTTGTGTGCATATCCTTGACACGACCATGCTATTGAGAATTATGTCTCGAACTAGTTGAGATTGGGGAAGAACACTTCCATTGGCCCATGCAGACTCTCATAGGAGAAGAAAAGAGAAATGACGCAGCAAAATATCCTATCAAACTGTTGCTCTAGGAAACCCTTGCGTGGAAAGATGATGATGGATAATTTAGATTTTCAAACATAAAAGTAGATCTCCGACATAAGCATTATGTAAAATGAAACTTTGTTTCTTTCAATTGCAAAATGATCCATAATGCTAATACCCGTGAAACTGGAATTTTAATCTAAGTTTCTTAATCAAATATGCATGGACTAAGTCCTCCTAGAGATTGAATTTCATTTAAGAAAATCAGTCCTCGTCCAGATTTCATTTCGAACCTGGCTGAGATCTCTCCCTTTGAGAGTCCTCCCAACGCCTTTGTACACCAAGAACGAAGCTATTTCGCTCTGGCCAAGCTGCTTGGTAATGAGCTCATGGGGTGGGATCCTCTCGAAATTATCATCAACTATACCAAAATTCTCAGTCTTCTTCAACTTCCATCCCATATGAGACCAGTTGGAG
Organism: Picea engelmannii; assembly: GCA_009831015.1. Lineage (NCBI taxonomy): Eukaryota > Viridiplantae > Streptophyta > Pinopsida > Pinales > Pinaceae > Picea > Picea engelmannii. The sequence continues at coordinate 55,656 of ML778800.1, read as the reverse complement.
ATATTCACAGGTGCAGTAGAGTTATGCCTCATTCTCCTCCCATTATTCTCTTCATGACAAGTTTCCTTCATAACGATTTTCCCTGAACTCCTGCTATTATTACTATTCCCTTCCATAATTTCCATTGATCTGCATTCTGCAACAACATTACACCCATTTTCCTGTAACCCAGCCTGCTTGGCCTCCGCATCATAATTAACACCAGCCCATATATCCTCCTCACTAAATTCTTCAATCGTCTCACAATGATCCTCAACGCTTCTAGATTGCTCTATCCCAAAGAGCTTGTAAACATGATATTTCACCTCAGTTTTGGGCCTTCCCAACATAGAATTACTCTCATCCATGGCTACCCAAGAGCTTTCTTCAAGATCTCACTTCTAGAAATATATAGGAGGCTACTCAGATTGAGCGAATTCTAAGCTTTTTGGCTCTACCAATAGCTTAATCAGAATATTTTCTCAAAATTCAAATAACACAACTCTTTAGGATCATTGCATATGAGCTTTACCCAAATCCTCAGATCATGCTAATTTTAAGTTATTTTTCTGAATGTAGAAATGATAGGCAGATTGCTAGGGATTGGGTTGATGTGTTCCGTTTATATTTAGCATGGAGAGATTTGAGATCCACACTTCATGAATCTATGATTTGGTTTGTTGTGACTATCTACACCTATATATTGTATTTTGATTTCATTAGATAATTGAATTGGTTTTGACCATTCCTTTGTGAGAGCGAGCCCTTTGTGCTCTGCTCCCTTTGCCTCTTTGTGTTTAATTTAAGTTGGTATCAGAGCGTGTGTGAGATCTAGCGTATGGTGGAGGAAATCCCTAGGACAGGGTGTCATTGATTGAGAAAGTCACATCAGTGTAGAGGAGAGTGTTGCGTTGATTGTGAAAGCAACACGGTTGAGGTAGCCGCCATACATGTTGCGCGATTGAACCAGAGGTAGCAGCGAGAAAGAGCTCTCTCGGATTTAAAGATCTTTCCCGGAAATTGAAGCTGTTGCCGCTGGCTGAACGGAACGCTGCCTGTAATTGAGATCATTGAGGAGGAGCCGCCATTTTGTGAATCCGCGTCCAGCTCCTCAATCTACGTGTAACCCTATCGACTATATTTACTGTAGCCACCAAAGAAGAAAACATTGTTGCAGCTGTGGACGGAGCTGGTACTGAGTGTGTGAGCTAGAAGGAAATCGATGAAGAGGAGGAGGAGTCGGTGCTTGCATGAAGGAGAACCTACAACGTGAAGAGAAGGCATTCGCTACTCTTTTCAACTGGCCCACCTACCTGCATGAAGAAAAGTATCTGTAAAATCTGGTATTACAAATATTTTGACCAGTGCTGCCTCCTGGCACAACCTGCAAAAGAGCAAGGTGTGTCGTCCAATTTTTTTTCGGGAAATTTTTTTTGCTGATTGGTTTTTTATTCACTCTCAGAGATCAGGTGAAATGGCCACCGCCCAACAACCGTTGGCTGATACATATATCAATGAGGCTTCCAAATTGAATGGAGAGAACTGCGTTAATTGGAAATTCAAGTTGTAGACTGTTCTTGAATTATTTGGTCGCTGGACGATTGTGAATGGCACTGAGATGAAGCCTATAGATCCTGTATTACTTGCAGATTGGAATAAGAGGGAAGCCATAGCAAAGGTTACATTGTGAATGTCTGTGCAAGATAAGATTATTCCTCACATCAGAAATTGTGACACGTCTAAGAAAACATGAGACATGCTCAAAAGCCTATATGAAACCACTGATGCAAACCGAGTATTGTTTCTGAATACCAAACTGATGTCGATCAAGATGGAAGCAAATGAAGGGGTAAGTAAGTTCATCTCTCGCATCAAAGATTTAAGTGATAATTTTGCGGCTATAGGTGAAGAAGTAGATAGTACTGATCAAGTAACTATCGCTTTGAAAGGTTTACTGCCAGATTATAAAGTGTTTATTTTAGCACTTGCAGCGAGAGAAAAACCCCCAAATTTTGTAGATCTTATAGGTATTCTCCTTCAAGAAGAAGAAAGGATGAACAATTATGATCAGGATGCTAAAAGTTCAGATATTTCACTGATGACACGAGGTAAATATATGCACAGAGGTAAACAATGGAGCAAACCATGGAGCAAATCATGGAATGGATACAGAGGCAAATCGTGGAATGGAGACAGAGGAAAATTTCACTCAAAACATAAAGGTATGGCTCAGAATGATGTTAATAGAAATAGTGGAGATGGTTATTATTGGGGCAGACCAAGACACCTCAATAGAAATTATTATCAGAAGAAATATCACAGTAATAGAAGCCACAATGAAAGTCACAATGCAAATTACAATGGGAATTTTGCAAACACAGACAATCCTGAAATTAATGGATTAAGAAATCTGAGATTATTTATTTCTGAGGATGCTCTTTCTGCTGAGACAGATGATAAGAATGCATGGTTTATAGATTCAGGTGCATCTGCACATATGTCCTATAGGAGAGAATGGTTCGATGACTACAATGAGAAATTTGATGGCACTCATATCTATTTAGGTGATAATAGGTCACTCAAAGTTCAAGGTTATGGAATAGTAAAGGTGAAATTATCTAATGGTGAATTGAAACAGATACATAATGTTATGTATGTGCCTGGTATTAAAAAGAATCTCATCTATGTTTCAACCATAACTGATTATGACCTAAAAGTAGAATTTGGCAAGTACCAGTGTCTTATCAAAGACATTCCAGACCACTACAAGACTGTTGCTACAGGTTCAAGATGTGGAGGACTATATAAGTTGGATGTGTGCACAGATAGTCATCTAGCGCTGGCATCCACAATCATCACCACAGATCAACTCTAGCATCAAAGGTATGGCCACATAAACCATCATGATCTTATACTACTTCAAAAGAAATCTATGGTCGAGGCTCTGCCTGTAATAAAGAATGTGCATTTAGAATGTAGTGCTTGTGCACTTGCCAAACAACACCGAGATGCCTTCCCGGTACATCAAGAGAAGATACATACTGATCTGCTTGAATTAATCCATACATATGTATGTGGACCTATGCAAACTAAATCATTAGGAGGTGCATCATATTTTCTAACATTTATTGATGACAGATCTAGATACACATGGATCTATTTTATAAGAAGGAAAGGAGATGTATTCAAATATTTCAAGAAGTTTAGAATCATGATCGAAAAGCAGATAGGAAAATGCATTAAAATTCTCAGATCTGATAGTGGAGGTGAATATGTGTCTGGAGCTTTCAAGAAATATTGTAAGGAAAATGGAATCCAACAACAATTTACAGTATCGCAYACTCCTCAGCAAAATGGTATAGCAGAACGAAAGAACAGGACACTAGTTGAATGTGCACACAGTATGCTCCAAGGTAAGCACATTTCGAATGGCTTTTGGGAAGAAGATGTGAATACTGCTGTATATTTGAAGAATATCAGTCCGACAAAGAAATTAGAATTTCAAACACCATTTGAAGTTTTTAATGGATATAAACCTGAAGTTAAGCATCTACGAATTTTTGGTTGTAAAGCTTTTTCACACATACCAAAAGATGATAGAAGGAAACTAGATGCTAAATCACTTGAATGTGTCTTTGTTGGATACTGCAATGATCAAAAAACTTATAAATTATTTCACCTTAGCTCTCATAAATTAATTGCTAGTAGAGATGTGATATTCCATGAACATACAGATACTAGTGATAAAGCTGATCAAGGGAATACTCATGCTAACAATGATGAACTTGTTAAATTAAGCCCAATAGTTCAGGAGCAGGAAGTGGAACAGCCACAAGAGAAGCAGCAGGTACAGGGAAGCAAAAGAAGAAGCAACGGTGAAAATAGCAGAAGCAGCATGAGCACTTCTATCAGTTCAGATGATGAGATAGCAGAAAGCAGAAGGATAATGGATGGAACCCCTACAGGGGATGTAGTACTAAGGAGGTCTTCAAGACAGACTCGTCGTCCTTCAAGTTATGATGATTATACTTTAATGACTAATGTAATGCAAGTCAATGAACCAATGAATTACAAACAAGCCAAAGATAAAGAAGAATGGGTTGAAGCAATGAATGATGAATATAACTCAATTATGAAGAATTAGACTTGGGAATTAACAGAGTTACCAGAGAACAAAACACCCATAGGATGTAAATGGTTGTTTAAAGATAAGTTTAAACCAGATGGCAGCATTGACAGATTTAAAGCTAGATTAGTTGCAAAAGGTTATGCTCAAAAGGAGGGAATAGACTTTGAGGAGACTTTTGCACTAGTAGCGAAATTAAACACAATTAGAGTTATGGTTGCATTAGCTATTGTACATAATTGGAAAATCCATCAATTAGATGTGAAATCAACTTTCTTAAATGGTGAATTAAAAGAAGAAGTGTACTTAGACCAGCCTGAAGGCTTTGTACAGAAAGGAAAGGAGCATCTTGTATGTAAATTGAAGAAAGCTATCTATGGATTGAAACATGCCCCTAGGTCATGGTATATAAAGATTGATACCTTCTTTAATCAGAAAGGTTTTATGAAAAGTCAAAGTGATCTTAATCTTTATGTGAAGAAAGATAAGGAAGGAAATATTTATTTAATATCTTTATATGTCGATGATCTCATCATTACAGGAAATGCATGTAAATTGATTGCAGAAATAAAAAATCAACTATCACAGGAATTTGAAATGAAAGATCTTGGTGAACTACACTATTGTTTGGGACTTGAGGTTTGGAAACAATCTGGCAAAACTATGATCACTCAAAGTAAGTATGTGAATGAGATATTGAATAGATTCAATATGAGTGATTGCAAAGTATCAACAATTCTTTAGAACATAATGTGAAGTTATGAAGTCAAGATGGAACAAAGGATGCATATGGTACTTTGTATCGACAGTTGGTGGGAAGTTTGAATTATCTCACTACTACAAGGCCAGATATATCATATGCAGTCAACATTCTTAGTCGATTTATGGCCAAGCCAAATGAAAGCCATTGGAAGGATGCAAAGAAGGTCCTTAGATATCTGAAAGAGACAATGAACTTTGGTCTTTTATATACTGATAAGTTTGATGTTCAATTGGCAGGTTTTTCTGACTCTGATTGGGCAAGAAATCCAAATGACAGATGATCTACTACAAGTTATGCATTCAACATTGGATCAGGAGTAGTATCATCGAGCAACAAGAAACAACCAACTGTTTCTCTATCATCCACAAAAGCAGAATACAAAGCCATGGCTAGTGCAACATGTGAAGCTGTCTGGTTGAGGAGAATTCTAGAAGATGTTGGAGAAAAGCAAACAAAACCCACAAAAGTACATTGTGACAATCAAAGTGCAGTCAAGATGGCACACAACCCAGTCTATCATGCAAGGACAAAACACATTGAGATGCAACATCACTTTGTTAGAGAAAAGATTGAGTCTAAGGAAATTGAACTTATGTATTGTAACACAAGTGATAATGTTGCTGACATATTTACAAAACCTGTTGGCAAGATTCACTTTGAGGTCCTTAGGCAGAAATTAGGTGTTGTAAAAAATCTATTTCTACATTAAGGGGTTATGTTAGAATAATGTAGAAATGATAGGCAGATTGCTAGGGATTGGGTTGATGTGTTCCGTTTATATTTAGCATGGAGAGGTTTGAGATCCACACTTCATGGATCTATGATTTGATTTATTGTGACTATCTACACCTATATATTGTATTTTGATTTCATTAAATAATTGAATTGGTTTTGACCATTCCTTTGTGAGAACAAGCCCTTTGTGCTCTGCTCCCTTTGCCTCTATGTGTTTAATTTAAGTGTTGGGCCAATTCTTAGTTCTTTGGCCCAATATTTTTCATGTCAGTCATCCCTGTAATTACCAGGAGTTCAGTGTTCATGAGAGCTTTGCTCCAATATCAATATATTAGTCCTCTCTGAGGTACTGCTCTTCTCTTGTCGATATTTCGATGGGCCATGAGCTTGTCCTTTTTTCAATAACATGCCAGAGAGAATGCTCTCACCATACGCCAACTACAAAATATTCGATCAGATTTGTAATGGAATTTACATCCAATTTGAATTTGGTTTAGAACTCGGAGCATGTGCATCCTTTCCCCTCCACCCTTCATGCCCCGTTGTTCCTTCAAACCACCATAAAGGCCCTCGTCCATCAATCCCATTGATAACTTATTTCAAACGTATGTTTATCGTTGAAAGGGAGAATCAATCAATCTCCCTCTCCTAAAAGCCAGTAAAAGGAGTATTGCTCCTAAAAGCCAGTAAGGGGAGTATTGCTGTGCAACGAAACAAGAAGGATATGTCATTGTAGCATCTGTATATACTGTTAGAATATGCCATTCATAGTTTGTACATAAAAATTACCCATTCTTTTTGGTATGATTACTTATTTCAAACGTATAATCATGGTTCAAAAGGAGAATTAAGAGTGTGACGGGTTCAAATTTGTGGAGTTCTTGTGAAACTATATGTTACGTATTGTTTTTTCAATCATTTTTGTTCTTTAAGGATATTAATATATAAATTAATTTAAATTAACGATAATTAATAAATCATAAATAATGTATGAAAGTAAAAATGTTCTTCTTGTTACAAATAGAGTGAAAGAAAAGTTGAAAATGGTAAAAGTAATATATAACCAACATTTAAATGACATAATTATATGTATAATTTAACTTATAAAAGGAATCACAAGGCCTAAGCATTGATTCACTAACCCTTAACCCATCATAATCCTCAACTTTCATTGATCATAATGATCATTGTTGACCATAGTTTACCATGATTGATCATAGTCAAATATGGTGGATCCTAGTCATTGCCCATTGTTGACCATAGTTGACCATGGTTGATCATAGTCAAACATGGTAAATCCCAGTTGTTCACGGTTGGCCATAATTCACAATGGTTGATCTAGTAACCTACTCACCCATAACCCCTTAATCCATAATGACATATGTTGGTTAATGTCAACTTTTAGTCAACATCGATCACTTGTCACTACGAAGCACCTACCCTCTATTCACCAACTAGTGCACTACTAACTCACTATCCTTAAATATCATTAACCATATCAACCATTGTTGATCATGGTTTATCCAAATTGACCATATTGAGTATCTATACCATATTCACGATGCTTCAAAGTGTTAATCACATTGACACACTAACCCCTAGCTTGCTCACCCACTAACATTGTAACCTCTTGTCCATTAATACATTAACTATGTAACCTGATAACCCCAAAACCCACAAGTCTCCTAACCCATTAACCAAAACAACCCTCCACCCTCATTGGCCATATTGACTATCGTCACTAAATGTTGACCACAATTGGATATGGTTGACAATGGTGGCCTTGTTTATCATGATTTACCATAGTACTTATTAGTTGAGCATCATTCACCATGGTTAATCTAGTAACTCATCGTAAACCATCAACCCATATTGATCTACTTAGGTTAATGCCAATTATTAGTCAACATCGATCTCTTGTCACAACTAGCCAACTACCCATAACCCACCAACTAGTGTACTAACCATCTAATCCCATATAATCCCTTAACCCAATTCTCTTGTCTCCTTAGTAACTCACTAACCCTTGACTTTCATTAATCATATCAATCACTATTGACCATGGTTCACCAATATTGAGCATATTAGCCATATATACCACATTTACCATGCTTCCCATATTCATTGCATTAACCCATTAACCCATATCTCACTAGGACATGAATGTTGTTCCCTCTTATCCACTAATAGATTAATTATATAGATTGATAACTCCATAACCCAGAAACCTCCAAGCTTAGTAACCCAAATAACCTATCAACCACCCACTTTCAATGACCATATTACCCATTGTTCGCCACTATTGACCATATTTGGCCATGGTTGACCAATGTTGAGCTTGTTGATCATGGTGAACCATAGTGATTTATGGTTTTCCATTAGTCAACATGTTTAATCAAGTACCCACTCACCCATAACCCCTTAACCCAAATTGACCTGTGTTGGCTAATCTTGATTATTGATCAACAACAATTCCGTGTTACAACTAGCCACTTATCCCTAACCCATCAACTAGTGCATTACCACCTAATATAATATATGCCCCCTACTGGAACCCTCCAACTGAACTAGCTTGTTAACCATTGAATCCACTATAACCCCCCTTCCACCCACTAATATTAGTATCTTACTAACCCTTGACCATCATTAAATCTATCAACTTTCATTGACCATGGTTGACCATATTGACTATATAGTCCATATTCACCAAGGTTCACAATATTCAATGCATTGACCCACTAAACCCTAGCTCACTCACCATTAATGCCCTAATTTCTTATCCACTAATCTAGTTACAACCACATAGTTTGTTAACCCCATAACCCACAAACATCCTAATCTAGTAACACCAATAAGCCATCAACATTTCACCCAAATCATTAACCATATTCACCATCCTTTCCGATTGCTGACCATCATTGGCCATGGTGGACTAGTGTTGACTAAGTGGACCAAAGTCATCCATGGTTAACCACCATTCACCATAGTTGATCCGGTAACCCACAATTGACATGAGAAAATGTCCCTTGTTAACTTCATAGGCTTACCTAATGAAAGGGCCCAATTAAACGTTCTCCATTGAAATTCAAATCCCTCTAGTTATGGCTCAACTGCCATAATCTAGGTTTTATGAATTAAAATGAGTTGTGGCTCAAAATGCAAATAATCTAAATCCTCACTAAGAACTTTAAAGAACTCATTGAGATTAAACACAAACAACAAGAACAACCATTGCAAGTAAGAATGCAAGAATGCGATTAGTACACATATTGCATTGTCCACACTTGCAAGCATCAGGTTCAAAACCAAGACCAAGATAATTGTCTACAAATACTCACAAATTTTCCAGAGTATAAACACCAACAATTAGCAACATTTTTTATTAAGATACGAAAATAGCTTAGAATGCCAAGAATAGGACCTTTTGCATGAATGAATGGTTCTATTTATAAAATTGTGATTAAGGCTCTTGGAATTCTAACTCCTGTGAATCTCCATCTACCCTAGGTAGCTAACATTAGAAAATAACTCCTAATCAAATTAATCATTCTAGACTTTTCAAGTATCTTGGGCTCTCGAGCCTCATACATGTTTCTCCTTACCCTCATATTGACTATTTAACTCAATATCAAGGATAATATTTATTTAAATATATTCCATAATTACAAAAAAATCCACTCAACCTGAAGCTCTTAACTTAAAAAAAAAATAACTTTTGTGAATACACACTAAGCAAAAAGCCCCATGGATTTTAGGTAGTAACTTGACTTAATCACATTGTACATCCTAGTTCCTTTCATATGTTTAGGTTCAAGATTTGCAAATGTGTCTTCTTCTTCATCATTTGGAGACTTGCATTCTAATGGCAATCTTTTCTTTGATTCTCTCTTATTTCTCGGGGTTTCACTTAAATTGAAGTTGCATGATCCTTGCATATAGGGTTTTATTGTAGGTGAAACAATGTGTGTCGTGAGACTGCTCTTTCTCATTCAAGTTTCTAGAATTTTTTACATGTGAAATGACAATAGGGATCTTATGCAAATTTGAGCTTCAAAGGACTCATAAAATTTATTCATTGGATATTCTACCCACTTTTTCCCATGTATTACATTACTTCACCATTATCTACACATAAGAATCCTCATAAAAAATTTATAATGTCATGGTAACACAATTTGTGTAAACAACAATGAAACATTTCTTTACCTATGCAATGAATTCTACAGATAAACAAACCTTAATGGTGAGACAACTTCTTGATGTCTAATGTGAAGCTTCACAAAAAAAAATTATTAATCCAAAGTTAAGCCATCCAAGACAAGTGCATACAACTCAAAGTCTCTTTCACCATAGTTTTTATTAAGCTATAAATATAAATGTATGGGTCTTATTGTTTTAACAATGAATCATCAAAATTCCCCTTGCTCAAGCTAACAGGGTTCCCCTCGATGGGGTGATCAACTCATACTAGACACATGCTCTAATTAATGCTTCATCGTCAGTTCCCATTTACACTCTAGGGCTTACAACAGATGGTATGGCAGAACCTCGTCTGTAATATGCAGAGGGTTATGACATTGGTTGGGAAGCTCTGAGATATTATGGTTCTCCATAAGTTGTTTCCCTCTATCTCGAGGCATGATATTCACAATTTTATAGGCTAGTTGATGCCCCATCTACTTGATATGCACATTTTTATATTTTTTTTGTCTTTATCTCGGAGTAGTAGTACTGCTCTCTATCATAAGCATAGTACTAGTCTATCTAGCAAGTATATAGAAAGTGTTAATCTTCTTTTGGACAGGTACTTGTTTAATGTTCATTGTATAACTCTTTGGACAATGGAATTATACTTTTGTTTCTTGTCAAGCATACCCTGTGGTTATCCAACAACCAATGTGTATGTTTAATGCTTTTCCCAAATTAATATAAAGTTTACAACTAACTTACAAATAAACAATTAATTAATCATCAAAAGAAAATCCAACCCTCACCCTTCCTCATTGATAGCTCATTAATCTCTTTGTCAAACTTTGTAATACAATGTTCCATGGTTAACAAATTTGTTTGCAACATTAACTCAAAGCTATTCCTCTTGCTTTGGTATCAAATTTTCATGTACATGGGTCATCCTCCAGTGAATTGCAAACTATGACTATTTTCCTTTGGGGTCATTTTAAATAAGCAAATAACCATGTCAATAAATTTGTTAAAGATGCAATGGGAGGGAACTAATCATTCAATGAAAATGAATATGCACACAATTACCTTACATTCAAACTTTATTTAAAGTAGTATGCATATTTATCTCTGAAAAATGCATTTAACGTATGAATCTTTTTCCTTGTAAAACAATTACAACCACTTACCTCTATGGCCTACCAAAAAGGAAACCGGTCCACTGAGAGTTGTACAATAACATCCAAAGTATATTAGATCTGCTAGAACTATACCTAATCTAGTTACAGAGGTCCATAACCTCATAAAAAGTAAAATATAACCCATAAAATAATGAAACTAACTTTCATATAAGATGAGAAAGCATGACTACATAGTAACAACATATGATGATTATAGAGTGAATAAACAAAAGAATTATGAAACTTGGCCTAGATGGATTGGAGGCATGGATGCATGAAACTCTAGGGATACCTTGATGATGTCCCACTCTGCATCCTCTTCACTGATTACAAGGTTAGAAGAGGTTCCCCGAATATCCAGGGTCTCTTCTCCTTCTGCTGGGCAGTCCTTATCATTGGCTTGCCAATATTCCACCTCAATTTTGATACCAAAAATAACCTTACAGACAACCTTGAACATGGCTTCAAACATCATGAACCTATCCATAATTTCTTGGTATTTATCTCCTTGTTCCTCAATGACTTTGGAAATAAAGACCTTGGTAAGACAATATTGCTCAGTGGATTGAAAAAATTTGGTGTCTCTGGTCCTAGAGAAACCAAAGTCAAAGAACCAACCTTGGAAATCCTCTTCAATTTTCTCTTTTTCCACCTATTTTCACTTTATGAGGATAACATCCTCAATAAAATCGACCTCCATTTTGATCTCAGCAAGAAAATTTATCTGATAAGTTTATTTCTCCCATTCATCCACCTTTTCATCCCTGGTCATGAAGGGGGACATGTGTCCCATGGATATCAATTTGAGAAACATTATGTGTCCTACTTCTTAGACCCTTCATGTTGTATTCACAAACATCCTCGCAAGAATGGTACACCATGGAAAGAAGAGGACTAGAGGTAGGAGAGAGAAGGGTCCACTAAGGCTTAGACGAGGAACTAGATTAAAATACATAGTAGCATCCAACAAACCATCTTGCTTTCCTAAGAACCAATACATGATGAAGACCTAATGAAAACTAAAACACCAACTAGAAAACATACTTGGGATGCACCCAACCTATAGAGGTTCCCCTCAAATCCACCTAAGACCATAGAGTTCTATCATCTAGAACAATAAAGAAGAGGGATCCTCCCCCATACTACAAACTCAATAGAACAACCAAATCCAAATCCCAACAAGAACTCCAACAGACAACCCCACTAACATGAGAGGGAACCATGATAAAGCTTAGAGTAAATGTCACAATATGAGAGGGGGACTAAATACCAAGGACCCTTATGAAACTGAGACACTTTGAACTACCCCAATGCCAAATGGAGAAGCTCTTTCACTCTAGATAAAACTTGAGCCACTGCTTTCAATCATGATATCCCTCCTACCCATCATCCCATCCATATCACATCATCCCATCCATATCATAGAAATGAGTTATCATCAAATGAGCCATAAACTCATCCCTTATATCATTGTCTTGGCATAGTCAAACAACTTCCCTTCCCACCAGGCTCCATAATGCCTCTCAACATCCATGTATGAAGTTGGTTATCACTCATATCTTCTTGGAGTTCCATATGGCACCCATGCATCACCCAATCCGAGTGATCTCCTTGTAATTGTTGTAGGACATAAAAAGTGTGATTTCTTTTCCACTTAAAAATAAATAATGATTTTCTCCTTCGAAAAAAAAACATATGGATCATTTGTCAATATAAACATGAACTAATTATATCCAAGATTGAAAAAAAAAAGATGAAGGATGGTTTACAACATATGGATAAAGGGCTTCATCCATAACCATTCACCTTACCATCTCTTGTCAACAAATATTTAGATAGCAAGATGTATACGATAAAATATCTATAGTAGATGAAGATGTTTATTATCCATGAAAATTGTATTTTCTTTAAATTATTTCTTACTCATACTAGTATGAAAGATCTTCTTATGCTCCATGTATATTCTTATTTTATTTGATAATAAAGATAGCATTTTTAAAAATCAATCCCTAAAAAGAAGTATCTCCACCTGCAAATAATGAGAGGAAATATCCAACAGTCAATGGATAATGAATATCAATATATTCTCCCAACTAAGGAATCTTTAGTCACACTTGCAATTATACCACAATATGGAAAACTAATCAATTTGGCGCACATTCATAAGGTCATCGCATGTTCATCATAATAGTTTTTTTATCATTCAACCTTATGCAATCCTTTGAGAAAATGATCTACTCATAGAAATCACAAGAAAGAAACCCAAACAATCTATAATAGAGAAGAATGAAAAAAAAATGGGCTTTTGCTTCATCTCCAACACCATTTTTCAATCAATAAAACCTTGATACATTTCCATCTTGATATTTTTATGAATTGTAGGCTACCTTAGAGTGAGAAAATTATTTTCAATCATATGAGGGTATCCTAGGGAGCAAGAGGAACTACGCCATTTCTCCAAGAGTCAAATCAATTTGTCTAAGTGTCCATTCGATCTACATATCAATACCAATTGTTAGCAACTATACAAATGCATATATAGAATCGCCAAGATGTCAAGCAAGATAGAGATAGTTATGGAATGAATTTTCAAGGGAAAACATGTTGTTGGGATGGTGGAATCATTTTTCATTAGTCTGAATAAATGATGGTGCATGATTCTTGACATAACTCCAAATAACCATGCATCTACACAAAAACATAGAAAATGAAGAAGAAATGTGATCCAAATTATTTTCGGCACGAAATGAGAGAGGAGATATAATAAATAAATGTATAGAGATATATCTGATATCCAATAATATAATAGATATTTATCATATATATAACCATAAACACAAAGATACAACAATACATAATTTCTATTAATGAGAGCAATGTACAAAAATGTAGAAATACAAAGTGAAAGACTTGCTAGAATGGTGACAGCTTGTCTTTGAGAAGATATGTGATGGATAATCAAATTTGAAAGAAGATGATTATTAAAATGAGGCTCCAAAGTCCTTTTTAACATAAATAAAATCCAAAACCCTAACCCCAGAAGATGAAAATGCAATAGTTTTGTGGACCCCGTTTTGGGTAGTTTGATGTATCAACTTATCGAGGGCATGACTTTGGCATACAATCTTCGTTTTGGATGCATGATATCTCGCTAGAAAGGTATCGACGAGGAGATTAATTTTAGGGGCTCATTAAGAGACTTCATATATCATTGAGGTTACAAATCGTGAAAAATATTTGTTCAAGCTCTCAAAATGTCCCCAAAAGTTTAGGAACCGAAAAACTGCTAAAAATAGTAAATTGCCAAAAGACTGTTTTCATCCAGTTGGAATAGGTGGGTGGACATTGATATCCAATTGGATTGATCCTAACTCCTTAGGAAGAAAGGTATCCATTGGGTTGAGTTCCCGAGGGAGAGCGGGAAGCATTTGTTGAATCTAAACCTTAGTGAGTTATTTGCCTTGCAAGAGAAGTTGCGTTGCTTGGCTTGTGGAAGGCTGCTGAGAAACTGATGTTGGAAGGGTTGGAACTTTGTAACCATTCTGGCTACATGAGATGACTATGTGTAGAAGGAATCTTTTCACTTTTATTCAATCTTTTCAACCTCCTTCTGTTGGATAGAAGGTTCTAAAATTGAGGTTGCAGTGGTTGAAGTGTCATTATGTTCACCTTTTGAATAGATTGTGAAGAAGTTAAATTTTGTAGTATGAGATACAACCTTGTGGAACTATTTAGGTGTGAAAATAATTGAAACTACCTCTAGTATCCTGTAGATATGACCCTCTAGAGTAACAATGACACCACAGGTTCGAGACTCATAAATAACATGGTTCTTCCACATATATGGTTGGCCCAAAAGAACGTCACAGACATATAGTGGGGAAACATCACATAATACCTCATCCTTGAATGGTTGGATGTCGTATGAAAATTGACATTGTTGGATGACACAAAGATATTTTCTCTAGCGAAGTTACCCAATGTTGTATGGTTGTGGGTGTGGTATTATTGACAATCCCAATTGTTTGATGACCTCTATTGAGATGAGTTTTTTCTAGCTTCATCTATCAACAATGAAAGGAAACATGGTCCCCTTCACCCACATCTATGAATGGAATAGGTTCTCCCCCTCTTCAGGATCTGTTGGTTCTTCTGGTTGAATTGTTGCAGTCATGGCAGTAGTCGGTGGGGTCTGCGTCGATGATTTGTCTTCTCCCATTATTTTATGAATCAGATTCGGAATCAGGGTTCATCTTCTTTTCTTTGATCTCGGCCATTGATTATTATTTTGAGAGACATTCATCATTGTTGTTCAAGGGGACTTTGTGGAAATCACACCACTTTCTAGTGTCCTTCTTTTTCTTTCAGTGACCCTTGTTTTCCTATGGCTTAGACTAGCTTTTGGGAGGCTATTTGTTAGGGTTGTCTTTATCATACTTTGGTTGTTGCAGATTTGCAGACCCAAAATCCAGTTTGTTTTGGCGCCTAAATTTTTGTTCGATTTTGAAAATATATCGATAGGAATCTCCCAATGATGAGATGTCTAGACACTCCATTTAAGATTGGATATACCTGTTTAGAGCCCATGGTATTTCGGAACCAAATTTCACTCAAAATATTTGATACCCAACTTGGTGTGAAAGCTATGGAAGGTATTGGTGAATTCCAACACTTCTTGGCCCCTCTCTTGACGCAACATGTTCCATCTCATGTATTGGTTATCATAGTTACCAACATGGTAATATTGTTCCTTGACCGCATCCACAAACAAATCCCAAGTGGGATCAACCCCATATATTCCATAATCCTTTGTGGAACTTTTATCCCAATAATTTTCCCACCAATGTTTGACATGGGGGAGATCCTTAGGGAGTGTGAAGGTGATCTTTTCCATGTCAAAAAAATTGTGAACAGAGAAATAACCTTCTAGCAGATTTAACCATTTTTCTAGGGAATCTACATCTATCCGACCTTCAAATACAGGAATATAAAAATTAGCATGTACCTTGAAAGGAGAGGTGCCTCCAAAATGGATACTTGATGAAGATGTGTTTATTTTTATTGGTAGGTGTTAAAGGATGTGGGAAAAAATCTCCATCATTTCGTCCCTTTGTCACGTGAGAGCGTGCTCAAGAAACAGATTAATATAATGTTATGCTCTATAATTTTTCTTTTCTTCTGACATGGAGGGTTTCCTGGACATGTGAGAGATATTTTCCTCAAGAGAGACGAGCTTGATACCCAACTTTCTATACTCGAACCTTGTCGAGGACATGCACTGAAAAACGATCAAGAGCAGCCTGCTCTGATACCACTGATCCAGATATATATATATATATATATATATATATATATATATATCCAATAACATAACATATATTTATAATAGATATAACCATAAATACAGAGATACAATAATACACAATTTCTATTAATGAGCGAAATGTACAAAACTGTAGAAATCTTATCTCTGAGAAGAGATGTGACGGCTACTCACATTCACAAGAAGATGATTATTACAATGAGGCTCTAAAGGCCTTTATAACATAAATAAAATCCAAATCCCTAACCCCAGAAGATGAAAAGACAATAGTTTTGTGGACCCCGTTTTGGGTAGTTTGGTGTACCAACTTTCCGGGGGCATAACTTTGGGATATAATCTTTGTTTGGGGTGCACAATATCTCGTTGAAAAGGTATCAATGAGGGGATTAATTTAGGGGGATAAATTAGAGTCTTTTTCTATCATTGATGTGCCTGATTGTGAAAATTATTTGTTTAGGGCATCAAAATTGCCTCAAAAGTTTAGGAACCAAAAAACTGCTAAAAATAGTAAATTGCCAGAAGACTGTTTTGTGCCAATTAGAATAGGTGGGTGGCCACCGATATCCACTTGGATCATAAGGAACATATACAAATATTATCTGAAGAGAGAGCTCATTTGAAGTGAATTATAGAAAATAATGAAGAAGAAGGATACTCATTACCTTTATGATGTTATAACTTTGAATTACATTGCAGTAACTAAGAGTTCCTAGTTTGGTAAAATTCATTGCTATGACCATTTTCATGTATTCTTGCAATTGGATTAGTCAAGAGGGAGGCATGGGGATACTTTCAAATACAACTCATTATAATGCCACCAATTTTCCAATAATTGTTTTTTGAATATTATCGATAATGTTATTCTTATGTTATCACATTTCAATGTCTCTTTCTGTAATTAAATCAAGATTGATTCATTAATTATATCTAAAATTGTCATGGTGATCCATGCTAGGATAAAATACTCTTAGTTTAAAACTCAAGTATGATTTTGAAGGTTGGTTTAATATTTAGCGATAACCAAACCTCTTGTCGAAACAGGTAATATTCCTCTTCTCCTTGTTTCTTATGTTTTTGACTTAACGAAAGGGTTCTTGGAATTCCGACTCATTACCATTTGTGGTGTTTTTAGGGGTGAAGATATGTTGGCATAGTCCTATTTTTGGGATAAAATACGATTTTGGAGCACGCTCCATATATGGAAGAAAAGAAGCATGCTGAAAATGGAGGAAAAGCAACATGCCGAAGACCAAGGAGAACAAGCATGGAACACATGCAGACAAGCCTAGCCACGATTAGGTTTAGGGTTTTTGTTATGATTGTAATGGATATGATCCAATAGAGTAGTATAAATAAATTCTTAAGAGGTGTAGTATAGGTTCGTTAATGAGCAAGGGTTAAGGAGGTTGAGTTTTTTAGGATTAGGTCGCATGTTGGGGAGCCTAGTGTGGTCTAGTTTGCTTCACGGATTGAACTTGTCGTATTTTTTGTATGTAATCATGGAGAATGTAATGTGTGCAGTTTTGTATTTGAATAATGGTGAATAAAAGAGTAGAAGAGATAAATATTTTTGGATGTATCCCCAGGGGGGTGAACCACAGTAACCTTGTTGTGTTAATGTGTGTGAATGGTTATTTTACTATTTATGATATCTATCAGTTAAAGAATGGATGTTTAGCTTATATTATTACAACATGAATGCATAATTTTCTTTCTGAATGATTAATAGATCTAGATAAATGATTAATGAATATGATGTATAATAAAAAGACACACTTCACATTCCCAATCCCTTCCTTGACTGCAGACATTTGATTTTTGTAGTCCCCCATAAGCTATCTCGGGTGAGACTACGTTGTGCACAATGAGTGCAATGTTTCCTTTTGGTTTACCAAGAGGGATAATAGTTTGAGGGTTTTGTTGGAAATCTTTGAGATTGGAACCTGGGTCAACCCAAACATCCAACAAATGGTTTTGTTGTTGGTTGGAATTGTGCAGGATAGATTGGAAGGGATCTGTTGAAGAACAACATGGAGAATTGTAACGACCCTTTATTATTAATTATAATTAATTAATAATATAATCCTAAAAATTGTTTATTATATAATATTAACTAAATTAATTATCATTAATTAATTGTTCATAATTGTCAATGGTTATTTAATTATTAATCAACTCTTTAATTATGTGAGTAAAGAATTAATAGGGTTGATAATCTAAATTATTAAAACTTAYGTATATAAGTGGGATAACAAACATTAAATAAAAGATAAGGAACATTAAATAAATGGGATAAGGTATTTAATTAATGGAATATGATACAAAGTGGATTGCGTATACAACAAGGGATAAAATAAGAATCCCGAGAAGATAAAAGAATTAATGGGAATGGATAAGGGTAATAAAGGAGTTAGGTGAGGAGGTAAATGCGGGGGGAAGGCAGTGAAAGAGGAATAAGGGGGGGGGGAGAGTTGGAAGGAGGGGCATTCTACGGGAAGTTGGCCATGAGTTTGGAGAGCTCTGAGTATTGCAGAGAGCCGAGAGGGGCTGTGAGATTGGTGTGCTCAGATTGAGGCACAGGATTTGCTGGCTGTGGCATATTGATCAGGCAGGCACCAAGTTGCTATAGGTTTTGGGCTCGGAGGGCCAGGATATCCGTAGATATCCTGGAGCTAGGTCGTTTTCCTAGTTGGCAGGGTGGACAATATTTTTGGGCAATTATTTTTCGGTGTTTGCAACAGGACTGGACTGTGTAGCAGGTAGCAGGAGAGCAACAGCAAGGCAGATGGCAACGGAAATTAGCATCAGAGTTAAGGTATTTCTCTCAAATTTTGCATTGTTGTATTATGTAAAAAAAAAAATTATTATTCATAGTAAAAATTGAGTTACGGAAGTTACTGTTATAAAATTTTTGTGTTATTGAATTCCTGTCTTTGTTATCAAAATAAATTGATGTAAATGGTAAATACAGTTATTACAAGAATGAAACAATAGAAGGGAATGTATAGGCCATGGAATCCAACAAAGATAGATATTGAAAGATTGTTAAGGACAAAGGAACTCAATTTTGCACAGAAGAACACCAAAAACCCTAAATATACACCATGCAAATATCTTGACAAATATGTGTTTAGCAAATTGCATGAAGTATTTATTTTGTGAATTTCTGCATATGTTACAGGAGTGGTTATTGAGGTTGAAGGAAAACCATCCTACGAATTGGATAAGACAACTAGAGTGGCATCTGTTGGAGATTGTGAAGTTGAAGCAAGTCAATAATAAATTCACATGTGCAATATATTTTTTGTTAGACAATATTATTGCAGGGTTTATCATTGAATTTGTTGAGCCCTAAATAGTGGCTCATTACCCCTTAATTGGGGCATATTATATTAGTAATGTTATTTTATTTATGTCAGATTTAGGCCATTAGTTGTAATTATACCTCCTAGTATCCTATATATACCAAGGAGACATTTTCATTTTGAATCATCTGGTAATTGAACATTTGCGTGAGCATAAGGAGGTTGCCCCGTGGAAGAGGATTATTATCTAAATACATATCTTTTTCAAGGCGTTGATTACTTATTCTAAGGTTTTTTTATGCTATATTGATATTTGTTTCCTAACATATGGTATCAGAGCTCAAGGTCTTGGGGTTTCACTGCTACATAAGAGACACCTTGGAATTTTCGCTATAACTTTTTTTCTACAACGTTTCAAAAGGAACGACTTGGAAGATATTTAGTATACATATCAAGGTAAGTTGGKTTGAAATTGAAGCTCTTGAGGCCTTATAATTTCAGAGATACAGTCTGTGAAAGATAGAGTTCTGGAATCATCCTGAAATGAGTCATTGCGAAATTTTTGCTATAAATTTTTTTATGTGATGTTTTAGACCTTGAATTCCAGAGGATATTCACAGGAATTAGTAGGGTATCTGTGGAAAACAATTCTGATTTTGGGTCATCTTACATTTGTATATACACCCTGTGGAAGATAGGGTATTTGACTAGTCCTATTGACTAGTCTCAAACAGGTGTTCTAGGTAAAACAATCATAAATTCTTCCTGGAGTATCCAAATTGAGTGAGACTGGTTTCATTAGATAGTGGATAGTCTATAGTATCTCGGGTATGAGTTTCAAAATTTATATCAATTATTTTGTGTGGGGAACGCTATACAAGGGAGATCTCTTGGAAAGGCTAAAAATCAACAAGTTGTGGGGAAGTTACCATAAGTTCCACTTGGAACATCCAATTGTGAATAGACCTATGGAATTGCAGAGAAGAAATATTAGAGAACTACAAAAAAAAAAAATTCATACCCAAAAGGGCCAAAAATTTGGAGATACAACAGAAGAAAGATTGTCTAGCCGAACCACCTCAAAATCAAGGGTCAAATGTGATACTTGGCCAACATGCCACCCAAAAAGGGAACTTCTACACCAAATAAGCCTCCACATAGTTCTACTTGGACTCTTGATGAAGGTGAAGAAATGCGTAGAGACATAAATGATTTACAAAAGAAGACAGTAATAAAATATGAACTACATGATATGGAAGCTAAGTTGGAGGCAATAAATACTAAGATGGATAGTTTAAAATGGGAGATCATGGAAGGATTGAAAAATTTCCTAATAGAGAGGACACCTGAAAGTGAAAATGTATCCCATGAAATTCATGATGAGGACACAAGGAAGATGAATCAAGAATGGAGAAACTCCAACTTTGGATTGAAGACCAACCACGTTCCTAATATCGATATGAGGAAGTTTGATGGCAAGGACCCAATCACATGGATACTTCAGATGGAGCAATTCTTTGATCTACATAATGTGCCACATACACAAAAGGTACGAATTGTTTCTTTATATTTAGAAACCAATCAATTTGTATGGTATAGATGGCTTTGTTCTTGCAAATCACTCGTCACTTAGACAATTTTCACGGAAGAAATGATAGCACACTATGAGAATGCATTTAGGGTGGCAAGAAATGTTGAAAGTAAAAATATGGCTATGGCTACTAGAAGGACCAATCCTAACATCTATAGAGAGAGTAATGCTCCTTCTTCTAAAACACCTCAACCTGAAAGGTTGACACCTCAATAATTGGAGGAAATAAAAGCAAAAGGTTTATGCTTTAATTGCGACAAGTACAGTAAGGGACATAAGTGTGGTGAGATAAAAAAAATTCTACATAGATTGTGAAGAGGAAGAAGAACAAGAACAAGAACAAGAACCATCTCAAGATGAAAAAATAGAATCAATTTCATCTGAAGAATTGACTCCCATGATATCATGTAATGCATTGGCTGGAATTAGCACTCCTCAAACCCTCAAGATCGAAGGATACATCAAAAAGAAAAAGGTAATATTACTAATTGATTCTAGTAGTACTCATAATTTCATTCACTATAAATTAGCCAAAGATCTCAATTGCTTTGTATATCCAGCACTAGAGCTTCAAGTAATGATTCCAAATGGAGGAACTATCAATTGCTCAGGAAAATGAAATAAGATCAATCTTACTATGGGGGAATATGTATGAATAGTCATATGTTTTCTATACCCATGGGTGGTCCTGATGTTGTACTAGGAATCGAATGGTTACAATCATTAGGAACAATGGCTTTTAATTTTCAAGAACTTTTCATGAAATTTTCATTGGAAGGAAAAAAAATTGAGTTAAGAGGTATCACAGGGAAACCCGGTAAGGTGATAAGCTCTAATGGAATGACAAAATTATTGAAAAAGGGGCATCAAGGTGTTATTGCACAACTATGCTCACTATATGTTCAAACATTTAATCCATCTATTCCTCTAGATCTCCAAGGGATCATTGATAAGAATTCCAATATTTGAATATATTCCCAAAGGTCTTCCACTCACTCGAAATCATGATCATGATATTCACCTAATTCCTGGGAGTGTTCCTCCTAACATCAGGCCATACAAATACCCTTATGCCCAGAAGAGTGAAATTGAGTGCATGGTTGAAGAAATGTTAGAGGTTGGCATTATTAGACCTAGCCAAATTTCTTACTCTGCAACGGTGGTAG
This sequence comes from Picea engelmannii, assembly GCA_009831015.1. Classification (NCBI taxonomy): domain Eukaryota; kingdom Viridiplantae; phylum Streptophyta; class Pinopsida; order Pinales; family Pinaceae; genus Picea; species Picea engelmannii. The sequence goes on along the minus strand of ML778800.1, from coordinate 33,308 downwards.
TGGTATTCAAGAAAGATGACTCATGGTGTATGTGTCCAGATTATAGAGAGCTCAACAAGATCACTATTAAAGATAATTTTCCCATTCTCATCCTTGGTGAATTGTTACATGAACTACATGGAGCAATCTATTTCACAAAGTTGGATGTTCGTTCAGGGTATCATTAGATTAGAATGAAGGAAGAAGATATCCCAAAAACAACATTTTGAAATCATGAAGGCCATTACGAATTTTTGGTCATTCCTTTTGACCTTACAAATTCACCTTCCACATTCTAAGGGTTGATGAATTCCATTTTCAATCCCGTCCTTCGAAAATTTGTTTTAGTATTTTTTGATGATATACTAATCTATAGCAAGTCTTGGGAGGATCATGTGCGACATGTTGACAAGGTGTTACAACTACTAAAGTAGCAACGACTATATTCCAAACCATCCAAATGTTTATTTGGAGTGAAGGAGGTAGAGTATTTGGGTCATATTGTATCTCATGAAGGTGTCAAGGTAGACCCTAAAAAGATTAAGGCCATGATGAATTGGACGATTCCCAAAACATTGAAGAATCTTAGAGGATTTTTGGGTTTGACAGGTTACTACCGCAAGTTTGTTTGACATTATGGAAGAATAGAAACACCTTTAATGACACTAACTAAGAAGGATACATTTTCATGGACTCCAGAGGCAACTAAATCTTTTGAACAACTTAAAGAGGTGATGTGAAAAGATCCTATCTTGACCACTCCAAACTTCACAAAAACCTTTATTGTGGAATGTGATGCCTCGGGAAATGGAATTGGTGTTGTCCTAATGCAAGAAGGAAGGCCCATAGCTTTTGAAAGTCGACAACTCAAGGGAAAGGACTTACACAAACCCATTTATGAGAAGGAAATGATGGCAATACTACATGCATTGAATAAATTGCATCCTTACCTAATAGGTAGGCACTTCAACATCAAAAACGATCATGACAATCTTAAATACTTCTTGGAACAAAGACTATCTTCAGAAGAACAACAAAAATGGGTAAGCAAGTTATTGGGTTATGATTTTGAAATTGTCTATAAAAAAGGGAAGCAAAATGTTGTGGCAGATGCACTCTCAAGGAAGGATGAAGATTTTGAGGCCTTTCTCTGTGCTATCTCGACAATCCAACACGATTGGATAATAGAAGCAAGGGATGAATGAAAGAATGATGAAAAAGTGTGGAATCTCATTCAAAGGTTGCAGCGGGATTCCAGTACATCAAATACATTTACATGGAAAAATGATTCATTATGGTACAAAGATCGCTTATATTTATGTAATAAATCCCAACTCAAACAAAAGGTACTACTGGAATTGCACACCTCTCCATTAGGAGGGCACTCAGAATTTTAAAAAACCTACCACAGGGTCAAGAAGGAATTTTTTTGGGATGGCCTAAAAAATGATGTTCAAAGGTTTGTGGCAGAATGTTTGGTTTGCCAACAAAATAAGGCGGAAACAATTAACACCCCAGGTATTTTACAACCATTATCCATCCCAAGTCAGCGTTGGGGCGGAGGTTTCCATGGATTTCATCATAGGGTTACTGAAGTCTAGAGGAAAGAGTGTCATCATGGTGATTGTTGATAGACTGACCAAGTATGTACACTTTTGTGCACTCTCTCATCCCTTCAAATCTAGTACAGTTTCCACCACATTCATGGAGACAGTTCAAAAGCTACATGGCAACCCAAAGATTATTGTGTTGACAAAGATCCCATCTTCAATGGACATTTTTGTACAGAATTATTTTCTTGTTTGGGTACTCAATTGGCTCATAGCTCATCCTATCATCCTCAATCTGATGGACAAACTGAGATAGTGAAATTTTTTTTGGAAGGCTACCTTTGTTTATTTGTCTCCGATAAACAAACACAATGGTTCAAATGGTTACCCTTGGTAGAATGGTGGTATAACACTTCCTTTCATACTGCAACAAAAATGACACCATTTATTGCACTCTGTGGATACCACCCTCCTTCCATCACTTCTTCTCTAAAAGAAAAATATAAGGTTCAAGCAATGGAAGATCACATCGAGCATGAACAACAAGTTCTCCAAGTATTAAAGGACAACCTAATCATGGCACATAATCGTATGAAACAACAAGAAGATCAACATCGTAGTGAAATAATTTTTGAAGTAGGGGATTGGGTGTTTTTAAGACTACAACCATACAAACAGATGTCCCTCAAGCAATTCAAGAAGGATAATAAATTATCACCAAATTACTATGGACCTTATAAGGTGTTGCAAACAATTGGTACTATGGCATACAAATTGGAGTTGCCTGCATCTTCACGAGTACACCCAGTTTTCCATGTTTCATGCTTAAATAAGGTTATAGGTGAGAACATCCCAGTTCATACTATATTTCCAGAACTTGATGAGGAAGGAAAAATCATATTGGAGCTTGAAGCCATCATTGATACAAGAATTCTCCAACTAAGGAATAGATCCATTTCAGAGTATCGCATTAAATGGAGGAAACTACCGGTTGAGGATTCCACTTGGGAAGATGAGTCATTTATACAAAAGCATCCATATTTACTCAAGCATTGCGAACAACACTTGTCTCAAAGGGAGGGGCATGTTAAGCCCCTAATAGTGGATCATTACCCCTTAATTGGGGCATATTATATTAGTAATTTTATTTTATCTATGTCGGCTTTAGTCTATTAGTTGTAATTATACCTCCTAGTCTCCTATATATACCAAGGAGACATTTTCATTTTGAATCATCTGGTAATTGAAAATTTATGTGGACATAAGGATGTTTCCCCCTCGAAGAGGCTTATTATCTGAATTTCTATCTTTTTCAAGGTGTTGATTAATTATTTTGAGGTTTTTCTATGCTATATTGATATTTGGTTCCTAACAGAATTTGAATTTGATACTGCAAAGTAATAAACTATTGCAGAAAAAGATTTTATGAAGGGACCCATAGGTAGGTACAAAATATCACTATATACTTCCATCAATATTTTATTATATGACTGTAACACCCTTTCAAACTGTAACGCTCTGATACCAAACTGTAATGCCCCCATTCCAGGACGGGTAGGCGCTACTTCGCGGAATAACAATCTCATACTTAATTCTATATATAAGTCATGCATTTAAGATAGGTTAAACACATTTAAACTCAGAGTAACCATAAGAATTACTGCTATTATAAATAATCAATGGATTTAACATTAAATTGTTTGCACAGTAGAATACATGATAAATAAAATACAAAGACATGCAGAAAAGTAATTAAAACATCATTTGGTACTTATCTTTGAAACGGTGGTAATTCTACCAACGTGGTGCAGGCCTTCCACGAACCTCCCAGCCTTAGACCACACTGCTCATCAAGCTCAACAGTGGGTCACACCCGAGCCGAGACTAAGCTCCACCCCCAAGGTAAGGAATCCTAGGCTAGGTTGAGGTTACAGGGAAAACACATAGTCACAAGGAAGGAATTCTCTCCCAGGAACCAGTTATGCCCACTTTCCACAGACTCTCCTTCCCCACATGCATGTCCCACCCCGGGAGTATACACCTTCTTTGTCACCTAGATAGTCCTTCAGTTGCTAACCTCCCTTTCCTTGGGTTTCAGCAACAGACCGAACCAGAAGTCTTCGATCTCTATGGCAACTACAAGGTTCCTTCCAAGAGTTCTCTCCTTCCTCTACACACTCTCTCACCTGGAGAGAGTCGCTCATAGGCACAACAACCTATTCTTCCAACTTCAAAGACCTCTCTCACATGGAGAGAGTGTTGTAAAAAATTCCCAACAAGCCACCCAGGTTCAAACACTACATGTCCACCACAATCAACGGGAATCTAGACACAAACACCCCAGGGCAGCTACAGATAGGTGCAACAACATAATCAGGCTTAGCAGGGATGGGATACTTCCGTTTTCTCAATATGGAAACATGAGATAGACTCACACTCTATATTCTTAGGGATGCGTGATGATTTTTCCAAGCAGGGGTCGATTCAGACTCCATGGTTTACAACAGAGAAGGGGTGTACCAGCTTTCCAGAACAACCATAGACTTTTTCCCGAAATCAACACAGGCTTCTAGTTCAAGGGATGCATGTTTCAGAAGATGCACGAGGTCTCTTGTAGAGGTCGGACTAGTTCACACTCAGACGGTTGGGTAGAATGGAGGAGAACCCCCCCACCATGGCTCATCTCAGTCGTTTTATTTGCATGGGCTTGGGTTGACACTTGTCACCCATGAATCTGCATGCTTCCATCAGCATGTGTTCCTCCCACCATTTGGAAGTCACATGTCATTCCAAAAGAACTTAGGAGAAAAAGCATATTACTCACATGTCTTTTTGGAATAATATTAAAATATTATTCCCCGGACTTAAGCCCTTAGGCTTAACCCCTAGGCTCCACACTTATCCCCTCTTCCCACCTTCTGCCCCCCTAATCCCTTGCCCACCCTGTGGAAGCTTATTTCCCCCATCACTCAATCATCGTGGTTGGTTTACATGCGGTGGTGTTTATATTTTATTAATGTTTTGCATTGATACATGTACAAAATTAGGCTCGTGGCCTTCAACCCTTAGGCTCTCTAGCCTAACAATCACATAAGACCACCAACTTATATAAACTTGGCTCACTATCCTATAAAACATATTTACAATTCATTTCATAACCAATATTTACCACTGGGCTCGGCCTTGGGGACATTACAATCCCCCTCTCCTTATTTTTGCACTGTCCTCAGTGCAACTTTACACAACATCTGCAAGCTTTTTAAAAGTTTCAAAATGATGTGGGTACTCTTCCCACATAGCATCTTCATGCTCCCATGTTGCATCCTTAGGACCGTTCAGGTCCACTGGACCTTTACAATCTTTATAGCTCGATTCCAAAGCTGTTTTATTTTCCTATCCAATATGCACACATGATGCACTTGTAGGACATCTTCTCATTCCACTTGAATCACATTCCAGTTGATAACATGATTAGCATCAGGTATATATTTCTTAAGCAATGAAACATGAAACACATTATGTACAGTCATAGATGTAGGTAAAGAAAGCATGTATGCAACTGGCCCAATCCTTTCAAGGATTTCAAATGGCCCACAAAATATTGATGCCAACTTGGTGCAACTTCCCAGCTTTAGGGAACTCTTGTTAGTTTAAACTTTCAGGAAAACATGATCACCCACTTTGAATTCTCTATGGGTTCTATTCTTATCGGCATAACTTTTCTGCCTGTCCTAGGCATCTTTCAAATTCTATTTAATTTTTATCATTTGGTCCTCCATCTCTGGCCCAACTACTACTCTGTCAGTTGGATTATCCAAACTCACTGGAGTGTTTCACTTTCTTCCATAAAGTGCTTCAAATGGGCTCATCTTCAACGATGCATGATACCCATTATTGTAGGTGAATTCTACCAAATACAGGTAGTCTTCCCATCTTGATGGTCTGTCCATCACATACCTTCTGAGCATGTCTTCTATTACTCTATTCACCCTCTCTGCCTATCCATCAGACTTGGGATGATATGATGTACTAAAATTCAGATTCGTTATGAATCCTTTGAACAGTCCTTTCCAAAATTTCGAGGTGAATTTCAGGTCCCTATCAAACACAATCATTTTAGGAATTCCGTGCAAGCGTGCCACTTCTTTTAAGAAGATATCAGCAACATCTATTGCCTTGTGAGTGGTTTTCAGTGGAATAAAATGGGCAACTTTTGTAATCTTTTCCACCACAACCATGATCGAATCATGCTGCTTGCATGTTCTGGGATATCCTGTAATAAAATCCATGGTCACCACTTCCCACTTCCACTCCGGAATGGGAAAAGGCTACAACAACCCTTCTGGGTGCCTATGCTCAGCCTTAACTTTCTAGCATTCCATACATCTTGCGATGTATTCAACAATATCCCTCTTCATACCCAGCCAAAGGTAATGGCTTTTGCAAGATACCAGATATATAAAATATGCAGAACAGAAACAAAATGCTAGAAATGACAGAATAACAGTAAAATATCCAGCATAATCTTCACAATACATAGAAATGATATACGAAATAGCAACATAAATAACACTTTGAATCAGATAGCAATGCTCACATGCCTCTTTGAGGGGGAAACCTCCAGTCGAGCAGCGCTCTATTACAATAATATCCAAGCTAGGGTTCTCATACCCTCGACTCCTATTTATACTAAAAGAAGCATCTAGAGGAAGATCCTTCTAGAAGCGGAAGCTTCTATTAGGTATTCTTACATCCGCCTTATTCTATTTTATTGAAAGGTCTTATTAATATTGACCTTTATTACATCCGAATACATTGATCTAACTATGTGCAGGTTAGGACCTTAACATGTCCGCCCCCTTAAAAACAGCCTTGTCCTCAAGGCTTGAGATGTGGAAACCACTGCAGAATGGTAGTTGGTTCCCAAGTGGCATCTGATGGAGTCATATCTTTCCACTGTACTAGCACTTCCTTGATGGTTCTCTGACACAGGCGACGCTCCCTCTGGTCCAAAATGGCTTCTGGTTGTAGCCAAATGGATCCTTCTTCAGCTAACTCTGGAAGGTTGGTTTGAAGTTGGCACCTGGTTCTAATCACCTTCTTCAAGCAGGAAACATGAAAAACAGGATGTAGCTTCGACTGACTGGGAAGAGCTAACTGATATGCGACTTGTCCCACATGCTTTAGAACTATGTAAGGGCCATAAAATTTGGGTGCTAGCTTCTGACACTGCTCGACCTTGAGGGAAGTTTTCTTATATGGTTGAAGCCACAGAAACACCTGATCCCCTTCTACAAATTGACGTTCCGAGCGACCTTGATCTGCTTGCTGCTTCATTCTATTATGGGCCATGACCAAGTTCTCTTTAAGGGTATGAAGGATATCCTCT
>ML778800.1:0-21864 GCA_009831015.1 Picea engelmannii | reverse complement strand
AGAGGAAGATCCTTCTAGAAGCGGAAGCTTCTATTAGGTATTCTTACATCCGCCTTATTCTATTTTATTGAAAGGTCTTATTAATATTGACCTTTATTACATCCAAATACATTGATCTACCTATGTGCGGGTTAGGACCTTAATAGCTTTTGACTGCTGCCATAGTCTTCTGATATCCAAGGTGTCCAGCATAAGTCACGTTATGCATTTCTTTTAGAACCACAAGTTTCAATTCCTGGACATTGGTTATATACACTCTGTCTTTATACAGAAGTAATCCATCAGCTTCCAAGGTGTAACTTTCCTTTTTCTTTGGTCTCTCACGTTGTTTTAGCTTTGCTACTAAGTCTCTGTACTGCAAATCAACATTTGCAGCTTCCAAAATTCTACCCTTGATATCAGTCCTGTACATGCTAATGGTTGAAGTATGTAAGTCACGCACTTTTCTACTGAGTGAATCAGCCACCTTGTTTTCCTTCCCCTTGATATGCTTGATATCAAAGTCATATTTGCACAGAAACTCCAGCCACCTACTTTGTCTAGAGTTTAAAGTCAGCTGATCAAACAAATATTTCATGTTGTTGTGGTCTGTTCTCAATTTGAATCTCCTTCCCATGAGGTACTGTCTCCATTTCCTTAGAGCGTGGATGATTGCTACCAGCTCCAAATTGTGAGTGGCATAATTCTTTTCATGCTCTTTCAGCATCTTGGACTCATAACATATTACAAATCCATCTTGGTTGAGAACTCCTCCCAACCCTTCCTTACACGCATCTGTGCACACCACAAAATCCATATTTGGATCTGCAATCCTCAAGATTGGAGTGTTGGTTATCAATTACTTCAATTGCTGGAAACTATTCTCACACTCTTCAGTCCACTGAAATATTTTCTCCTTCCTTTGTAAGGAAGTGATGGGATGAGCTATCTTTGAGAACCCTCCTATAAATCTTCTGTAATAGCCCATTAGACCCATAAAGGATATAACTTCTGCCACATTCCTTGGCACTGACCATTCTTGAATGGCCTCAACCTTCTCAGGATCCACAGCGATCCCTTCTTCTGAAATAATATGCCCCAAGTAATGGATCTGCCTTTGATAAAATGAGCATTTGCTCAATTTGGCATACAGTTGGTGTCCTCTCAACACTTGCAGCACCAGTCTCAGGTGTTGTTCATGCTCTTCCTCTGACTTGGAATACACCAAGATGTCATCCAGGAAGACAATGACAAACTTGTCTAAATAGTCCCTGAATACACCATTCATCAAGCACATAAAAACAACAGGTGTGTTTGACAGTCCAAACGGCACCACTGTGAACTCGTAATGACTGTACCTTGTTCTAATGGCGATCTTGCTGATGTCCTCATCCTTTATTCTTACCTGGTGATATCCTGATCTGAGATCTATCTTTGAAAATATTTCCGCACCCTTCAACTGATTGAAAATATCATCGATCCTCGGCAAAGGATACCTGTTCTTGACAGTTACCTTGTTCAACTACCAAAAATCAATGCACAGCCTCAACGTCCCATCCTTTTTCTTCATGAAAAGGATCGGGGCACCCCAAGGTGACATGTTGGGGTGAATGTACCCCTTCTTTAGAAGCTCTTCAAGATGCAATTGCAACTCTTTCAGCTCTAGCGTACTCATTCTATAGGGAGCTTTCGACACTGGAGCTTCTCCAGGCATCAAATTTATAGAAAAACCGATGTCTCTCTTCGGAGGTAGTCTAGGTACCTCTTGAAATATGTCCTTGAACTCTGTGAGTACCTCATGGTCTTCAATCTTTGAGACTTCATCTCTGGATGCTTCCTCCACATGGGTTGCAAATAATTGATAGCCTTTCCTGTAACACTTATTCAGCTGCATGGTTTAGATTCCTCTGACAGCCACAACTCTAAGAATCCCTTGGACTATTTTTTTATTCTCCTCCTCATCTAGGCATGTAAACCTCTTGTTATGACAGTCCAGGAGGGCATGATGTTGGTCCAACCAGTCCATTCCAATTAAACAATCATAAGAGCCTAAAGGTAGAATATTCAATTCAGCCTTCGTGCTCAGTCCTTTCATGTCCACGAGACATGACTTCACCAACTCAATGACTTTTCTCTTGGTTCCTATAGCCAACTGTACTAACCAATACTTTTCATGTTTTCTTCTTGATAAATGCAAACTTTCCACCACCCTAGGATCTACATAACTATGGCTAGCCCCTTAATCGATTAAAATAATAAATGGTAGGTTGTTAATCATACCTTCCACTTCAATCATGTGCGATTGAAATTCTTCTTGCTTGTTGTCCAGGGCTGCGTAGATTCTTGGCATTCTACTACCCATATCCTCCACTGTTTCAGCTTGCTGAACATTGTGGATGGTTCTCTCTTTATCTTTTCTGTGGGGGTAGTCTTGGTAACTATTGGTTTCCTTTACAACCCCAACACTCCATAGGTGGCGGTCTGGGCATTTGTTCACCCACTTCAGCCTTCTTGGCCTCTCTAAAGGATGGTTGTCCCTAAGGATTGTTTCTGAAAAAGGGAGGCTTGTTTCCCTTCAGCCTTTTCTCTTTCTTGAACTTCTTCTGATCATCCCAAGCCTTCCGAAAAGTAGGCCTTTCTCTTTGTTGTTCATACAAGAATTTTTCCCTTCTTATTGTTTCTTTCATAGTCTTGGGATCATCATACTGGATCTTGTCACTAATGGTAGGCGATAGTCCACTCAAATACCTCTGAATCTTGACAGCCTCATCCTTGATGAATGGAACATACTTCAGTAGTTCCAAGAAACTTCATTTGTATTCATCAATGGTCATGCTGCCTATCTTGAGTTCGAAGAACTCCTTCATCTTTCTATCATAGTATCTTTTAGTCAGGTATTTCTTCTTGAAATACCTCTTGAACTCCTTCCAAGTGATATATTTCTCTCTGATGTGCTGCACCTGCACAAACTAATCCCACCACATGGATGCTTTTCCTTTCAATTGATACATCGCAATTCTTCCTTCTACATGAGTGGAATAATTCTGCAGTTGGAAATATTTCCTCATGCCAAGAAACCAGGTTTCAACATCTTCCTCCTTCTTATGTTCTCCATCAAATGTAGGAGGTTTAATCTTATTCATCTCCCCTTTCAATTCATCCACTCCAGATCTTCGGTGCTTTCTGGTAGGAGACGGGCTTGAACTACTGTGTGCTTCCCTACTGGAATGCTTTGGGGAGAAACGATGATGTCTACTAGAACTCCTCGATCTTCTTTTTCTCTCAGGGGTCCTGCGACTCCCTATTTTTCTTGTGTCACTCTTCTTTTCCAATTTCCTTTCTATTCTTTCCAGGCTCTTCAACATCTTTAAGTTGAATTCACCCTACCTATCTCTGAATTTCATGAGCTTTCGACTATCATCTTGGCAAGCCTGGGCATCTCTCTACAATCCTTGAATGATTTTCATTATATGTCCTTCCTTATCCAATTCTCTTCCATGCCCATTAGATTTTGATCCTTCGATTCCCAAGTTGACATCCCTTCCTACCCTTTCATCCTCTGTTTTGGAGGCAATCTACACCTCTTCCATTTCTATACTCGGTTGTCCTGACACTCGTTGAACTCTGCACACACAACATGTAGTCAACCAAAGTTTGTCAGGCCTTAAACCCTTATTAAAAAGAACAACATTCATTAACCAATGTGAATAAGGAAACATTTCAAATTCACTAAGTTTTCTAAGCCCTGCTTGGCTTTGCAAATTTTCAGGACTTTGGGACTTTAGTTTTTCAAAGTGTTTGTCCGTGAGGATCCAACAGTTAAATCCTCGACAGTTCTTATGTCCTTTGAAAATTTCAGGATTTTGGAACTTCGGTGTTTCGGGTTTCGGGGTTTCTGGTCCCCGGAGGTTCTCGCACTCGCTTCCCTCTCCAACTTCCGACTCCCGAACTTCCAACCTCTTCTCCCATGGGCCCACACCACAACTGTCACCAACCCCAGTAGGGATTTCGGGACTCGACACTTCGGGTTTTTGGGTCTTCGGTACCTGGGAGTTCATGATGCAGTGACTCCCAACTCCATGTCCCTCCAACTCCCGAATTTTGAAATTCTGATTTACTTTACTCTCTAGGCCCACAACATAGCTATCGCCCTTAACCACGGTGGTGCGTGGTATGTTCAGGAGGGTCCACATCACCTTCAGTGATATCATCAGGTCCTACCATTCTCGCTTATCTTCTCGACTCACTGGCACATGGTACACACCCATGTGTCCATGTCCATTCCAAGGAAATCCAATGATTAGACTTCTCTCAGATCTACAACGCAGATCTTTTCATCGTTTAGGGGTTTCGGGAATTAGGAGTTTGTGCATCTCCACCTCTCGAACTTCTGTTTGCCGAAATTGTGAAATTATGGTCTATTCTTCCACTTGATCAAATGGTCAAGTTCCTCTCTTATGATCTATGGTGTAGATCGTTTCGGAATTTCGGGTTTCTCTATTTCGCGACTTGCAAAAACAAGGTTCTTCCCCTTTGGTTTACTAGGTGCCGAAATGTCGTCTAGCAACCACATGTCCCCTCGATGGACGGTCCCAATGAATTCAGGATTTCGTGTATTGCGATTTCCACATTCCTGTGCAACTCGAAAGGGTTTTTAAACCCTGCGCACATTTTCCATATCTGACGGCCACGAGGGTTCTCCTTTTCCCTGAATAGATCTTGTGGCTCCAACACTTCTAGTGTGGAGTCCTCTCTCCCTGTGGCCAGATGCCACCCCGACTGTGGTTTCATAACACCGCTACACCTCCTGAGCTTGGTAACACAGTCAAGTAACTCCTTGACACTCAGGATCATTCAAAGGTCCAAAATTGGTCCTCCAGACACAATTCCTCCTCAAACCCTTGGTCCAAAGACCACTCAACTAGCCAATCTAGGCTCAGTGTCGAAACCTTGGCTCTAATACCAAACTATAACACCCTTTCAAACTGTAACTCTCTGATACCAAACTATAATGCCCCCATTCCGGGCCAAGCAGGCACTACTTCACAGAATAACAATCTCATACTTAATTCTATATATAAAACATGCATTTAAGACAGGTTAAACACATTTAAACTCAGAGTAACCATAAGAATTACTGCTATTATAAATAATCAATGGCTTTAACATTAAATCGTTTGCACAACAGAATACATGATAAATATAATACACAGACATCCAGAAAAGTAATTAAAACATCATCTGGTACTTATCTTTGAAACAGTGGTAATTCCACCAACCAGGTGCAGGCCTTCCACGAACCTCCCAACCTTAGACCACACTACTCATCAAGCTCAGTAGTGGGTCACCCCCGAGCCAAGACTAAGCTCCACCCCCAAGGCAAGGAATCCTAGGCTAGGTTAAGGTTACAGGGAAAACACACAGCCACAAGGAAGGAATTCTCTCCCAGGAACCACTTATGCCCACTTCCCATAGAAGCTCCTTCCCTACATGCCTGTTCCACCCCAGAAGCATACACCTTCTCTCTCACCTAGACAGTCCTTCGGTTTCTAGCCTCCCTTGCCTTGGGTTTTAGCAACAGACCGAACCAGAAGTCAATGAGCTCTATGGAAGTTGCAAGGTTCCTTCTAAGAGTTGTCTCCTTCCTCTGTGCACTCTCTCAGATGGAGAGAGTCGCTCACAGGCCCAGCAACCTGTTCTTCCAACTTCAACCACCTCTCTCACCTAGAGAGAGTGTTGTACAAGCTAGCCAACAAGCCACAAAGGTTCAAACACTACACGTCCACCACAATCAACGGGAATCCAGACACGAACACCCTAGGGCAGCTACAGACAGGTGTAACAACATAACCAAGCTTAGCAGGGACGAGACACTTCCGTTTTCTCAATCTGGCAACACGGGATAGACTCACACTCTGGATTCTCAGGGATGCATCACAAGTTGTCCACGCAGGGTTCGATTCAGACTCCACGGTTTAGAACAGAGAAGGGGTGTACTGGCTTTCCAGAACAACCACAGACTTTTTCTAGAAATCAACACAGACTTTTGGTTCAGGGGATGCACGGTTCAGAAGATGCACGAGGTCTCCTACAAAGGTCTGACCGGTTCACGCTCAGACGGTCGGGTAGAATGGAGGAGAACCCTCCCACCACAGCTCATCTCAGCCGTTTTATTTGCATGGGCTTGGGTTGACACTTGTCACCCGTGAATCTGCATTCTTCCATCAGCATGCATTCCTCCCACCATTTGGAAGTCACATGTCATTCCAAAAGAACTTAGGATAAAAAACATATTACTCACATGTCTTTTTGGAATAATATTAAAATATTATTCCCAAGACTTAAGCCCTTAGGCTTAGCCCCTAGGTTGCACATTTAGCCCTTCTTCCCACCTTCTGCCCCCATAATCCCTTACCCACCCTGTGGAAGCTTAGTCCCCCATCACTCATTCATCATGGTCGGTCTGCACACGGTGGTGTTTATATTTTATTAATTTTCTGCATTGATACATGTACAAAATCAGGCTCTTGGCCTTCAACCCTTAGGCTCTCTGGCCTAACACTCACATAAGCCCACCAGCTTATATAAACTTAGCTCACTAGCCTATAAAACATATTTACAATTCATTTCATAACCAATATTTAGCACTGGGCTCGACCTTGGGGACATTACAATGACAAATGTGTGATGACCATGGAATCAAACAACTAAACTTCCCTGCATGCATGGGGAGGGGGAAGAAGCACTGACATGAGTCTGAGATATGGACAAGGATATGGATAAGGGGAAGCAAAAAAAGGAAATGGACCTGATCATGATTGAGAAGGACTAGATAAAGAAAATACTGGAAAAATATGGAACAACATGCAGTGGCAGACCTTACCAATATGAGATGAATAACAAAAAGAGGGCCATAACCGACAGAGAGATCTTGGCGAGTGATGAAGAAGAGGTAGAGGATCTTAGGGCTATGGAGAAGATTGAGGAAATCCTATGCAAAAGATACGAAAGGAAATAAAGAGGTCTAGGGTTAGGCACATAATGCAGAACTCCACTGCATATTATAGTTAGTGTGGAACCTACAACCGCATGTGCGACTAAAACAAATGAGGGAACACAAGATTTTAGACAAACAATTTTTAGTCGAAGAGGTGAAGCAGGTCAGGGGACCAATAGTGGAAAATCTATTTGGGGTACAAGTTCATGAAGTAGTAGTCAACTATCTACACAATGTGGAAGCAGTAGTTCAACAAGTTTCAAAATGGTGGGGGTAGATCCCACTATTATATTACTATATTTTTGTGGTGAGGCGTCAGAGGACCATGAGAGGAATTTATTCATCTGTAAAAAGATCTAGGAAGTAAAGCAATTCCTGAATGATGATACAAAAGTGACGCAGTTGGCTATGACATTCAGAGACTGTGCACTAGACTGGTACATGAGCCTTGATGTAAACAATCAACAAGGAGCATCAAAGATTGTCATGGAGGTAAAAAAACTACTGGTAAATGAATTTTATAATCCAAGTTCACAAGACTAGTATATGAACGAAATGATTGATATTAGGAAGAAACTAGGTGATTATGTTTGGGAGATTGATCAATGGTTTCAATGTCTAAAAGGTAAGTTGAAGTACTCTATTATTGACATGCAACATAGGCAGTTATTTGGGAACTCATTATTACCACACTTGAAGTATCCTTTGAGAAAGTAGAAATTCCAAACTTAGGAAGAGGCTCTGCAAGCAACCCTACAGCTAGAATAAAACCAGTATCAACATACAGATCAATGATAGAAGAGCTGAAAGATGATTTGAAGAACCTAACATTTCAGTTGAACCAAAATAAGGGGAAGGTGAAGAGAGAAGTTGTCTGGTGCATGTTATGGAGGACATAAGGACACCATAAGAATGGTCCAACCTTTGCACAATACTTGGAAGCATGGGCGCCAAACCCCTTGCCTACATGAGGACCATGGTGTGAAATTTGTGAGACACATGAGAATGATCCATATCATTGTCCCATGATGCAGAAGTATAATACAGTGCCACAAAGATCTTACTATAGTTTTTGTAAATCAGTGGGTCATGATGGCAAGGAGTGTAGAACGTTGGAATTGATGAGAGAGAGAACTTCAGACACCTACATGTTGCAATCATAGATAATGATAGGGAAAGTTTCACTATAGTTCAATAATGTGCAACCACAATTAAATCCCATGTAACCACAATACAACAATGTGTAGCCGCAGTATAATAATGAGCAACATAACTAGATATCCCAGTGTAATGCACTGGGAGGAGATAGAGGGGGATTTAGAGGTGGAGGATGAGGTAGAGGAGGATTTGGACGAGGCAAGGGGCCAATAGTCTGCCCTAATTGTCAACAAACAGGACACTATGCAATATATTTTCCACTTCCACATGCGACATGTAGGTATTTTCATGCAGCGGACCACGAGACAAAAGACTGTCTAACATTATTGGGAAAAATATAGGAAAAAAGGAACCAGAACAATCAGAATGTATAGCGTATTTTTTCATAAGCCATGGATGATGGGAAGACCATAAATATAGTTACTCTAGGAGGATCCAAGATAGGATCCAATGTAGCAAAAATAGTTTCCATCTCAACATGAGTGGTTCAATAATAACACCGATACATAGAAGAATTTTGTCACGTAGAAAGAAAAAGAGACGTTTAAGGAGGTCAAACATGAGATTTTAAAGGAGAACATTGTGTCTACATCAACCATGCAAAAAAAAACATGATTAACCAATGTATGATATGTCACCTTCAATGGATCACACCAACAAATGAAAACCTTCATAGAAAGTAAGTAACCTAAAGACTTTTCTGCATTCATCTATAAAGTTATTGAATGATCCATCATCCATTAAGGTCTTACAAAACTTTCTACAGAGATGAAACATGGAAGTAGAAGGGAAGTTAGAACATAAGAAAGTTAATCATCTCCATACGAGAAGAAGAAAAAGTAGGGAATTTAGGTTAAATGGAAACATTGGGGATTCCAATATAGGGGATTTCATACTTGATTTAGGCTTTGAATTAAATATCATACCTAAGAAGGCATGACAATGTATGGGGGAACCCACATTAGTATATTCTCCTATACATTTGAAATTGGAAAATTGGCATAGAGTATTACCAATTGGAAGATGAAAATCTATGACAGTAGACTTGGGTGGAGTGTGCATTGTAGCAAATTTTAAAGTTATAGAAATATTCGATGGCACAACACCCTACTCAGCATGACTAGGATTGGAGTGGGCATTTGATAACCAGGATGTGATCAACCGGAAGACACAGAAAATGACCTTAGAATTAGATGAGTACATAGTAATTGGACCATTGGATCCCTCAGAAAGAGAGAGGTTTGTAGAGGCAACATGTTTGGACTTGGAAGAAATGAATCATCTATATAAGACTACCATGTGAGAAGAAGATTATGTCAACCCAACTGCATATGGGGTACTTAGTTGGAGAAGAATTACATTGTGTGCCTCAAACTCAGATACATGAAGTATCCACAAGGAGGTGCACAAGAATAGAGTGCATAGTAAGGTGGGTCGGTGCAGAGGTAAGGGAACCTCCCACTTTTCATGGTTTGAATGACCTAGAAGAATTTTTAGCAAGCTATGAAGAAGAAGTATTGGAAAATCAAAGGTTGTTAGCCCTGGATATTGCACTAAAGGAAACACTTGTAAGATGGTGGGGCACACACAAGGAAACGATTCAAGCCTAGTATCAATTGAAAAGGTTATTGTGTATTAGATTTGGCGCAGGACATCGAAACAATAATATGTAGAAATATGATGGGTGAGGAAGACCAACTGAGAACATAGGGAAATGCATAACATAGTGGAGACTAACACCACCAGAAGAATGGACTCATTAATTTATTCATACATTGGAGGCAATAACAAGGAATTGGTATATAGAACAGGAACTGTGCAGAGGCACTACATAATGGAAAGTGTTACAACATAATTTTGTGATAACTTTCTCATTTGAGCATGAGAACCCTACGATCGATTCATCCCTGAAGCCGATACATGGAATGATATTCTTTTAGGAACCTGAGGTGGAAATTATAACATAATAGAAATACACTCAAGGAATTACTCTCTTGTTATCATGTCACAAAGGAAACACCAAAATAAGAAGATCTGCATAACATCCAGATAACCGAGATTGAAGGAGAAAGAGAGGTGGAAGGTCCATCACTGGAATAAGAGGAATTTACTTCTCCAATTAAGGTCAATAAAGTCAACATTGGGACAAAAGAAAACCCTAAAATGGAAAGTATTGGAGACTAATGGGATGATCAGACACTAGAGAGGAAAATAGAATTACTACATGAATACAATGACCTATTTCCAACAAACTTTACAAGGATGAAAGGAATAGAAGATGAATTGGGAGAGATGAAGATACCCCTAAAACCAGATGCTAAACTAGTCAGACAAAGAACTTATAGGATGAATCCAGTTTATAAGCAAAAAGTGAAAGAAGAACTTGATAGAATGTTAGAAGCTAGTACATAGAGCTAATGGAAGAATTTGAATGGATCAGTCCCATGGTGGTCTAGGAAAAGAAACAAGGGAAACTAAGAATTTGTGTATATATAAGGAAAATGAATGATGCTTGATTACATTATCCTTTCCCTACCCATTTTAAAGATGAGGTTTTAGAGAATGTGGGAGGAAAATAATCATATTCCTTCACAGATGGATTCTTCAGTTATCATCAGATTAAAATAGCTCCAGAGGATAGGCATAACACTACATTTTATACAGAATGGGGATCCTATCACTACACAATTATGCCTTTTGGATTGAAGAATGCACCAACTATGTTTTCAAGGGTGGTAGTAGATTTTTTTAAGGATTTTATACACAATTTATTAGACGTATATTTGGATGAATGGACTATTTTTAGTCTATTGAAGGATCATGTAGAAGTGTTAAGACTAATGTTGGACAGGTGTAGGCAATGCCATATCTCATTGAACATCAAGAAAGGTATTTTCAGTGCACATTTTGGGATTCTGTTAGGACATGTGGTATGCATACACGGGTTATTGGTTGACTCTGCTAATATTGTTATAAGTGTGAACTTACCACCACCAAATGCAATGCACCAGTTAAGAGCCACACTTGGACATACAAGGTACTACAAGAATTTTATCAAGGGGTATGCATAGATTATCACGTCGATGGAAAAGTTGTTGAATAAGGACACCAAATTTTAGTGGAACAAGGATTGTCAACAGGGATTGGATACTTTGAAGGAGAATATGGTGACAACACCTATTTTAGTGTTTCTAGATTGGGAAAAAACATTTCATGTGCATGTAGATGCATCAACAATAGCACTTGGAGCAATTTTGGCGCAGCCAGGAGCAAGTGAACTAGATCACCCTATAGCCTTTACAAGCAAGAAGTTATCAGACTCAGAGTAGAATTACAACACAACTGAAAGAGAAGGTCTAGTCATGGTGTATGAACTGAAGAAATTCAGACACTACTTGGGAAACCACTTTAAAATGTTCACAAATTATCCTTCCCTCATATATTTAGTCAACAAGCGAGTGTTCGGAGGGAGGATTTGTAGATGGCTATTATTTTTTTAGGAGTTTGATTTTGAAGTAATAGTTAAATAGGGAAATTGAATTCAGGACTAGATCAATTATCAAGGATAAGCATTGGCGAAGAACCTACTAACTTAGAAAAAAACTTCCTTGATGTGCAGTTATTTTCAGTACAGATAGGAGATGAGTACTTTGTTGATATCATTAATTTCTTGAGCACAAGATTTGCACCAAAGGAGTTTAGTAATGTGCAAAAGAAAAATATGGTAGTTAGAACTGCAAACTAAGAATTGATTGCAGGTCATTTATATAAGCAAGGAGCATAAAACATTTTGAAAAGGTGTGTGATGGAGCATGAACAACCCATTTTTCTAGAAGAAGCTAATGAAGGTATAGAATGAGGACACTATGCAAGAAAGGTTACCGAATAGAAGGTATTGCACGCAAGTTTATGGGGGCCAACAGTTCATAAGGATGCAAAAGAATATTGTTAGAACTATTATGTTTGTCAGAGAGCTGGAAAACCCAATAGGAGGGATGAGATTCCCCTAAGGCCCCAAGTAACTCTTCATGTATTTGACAAGTGGGAAATAGATTTTGTAGGACCTATTAACCCACCAACAAGAAGGTCAAAATAAAGATACATCATTACTGCGACAAATTATTTAACCACATGGGAAGAAGGAGCACCTGTCAAGGATTGCAACACACTTGTTATTTGAGCAGGTGATTACAAGATTCTGATGTCCCGAGATTTTGATGAGTGACCAAGGTACACATTTTATTAATAGTACTAGCTAGGCTATTACTGAGGAATTTGAAGTCTACCACTAGAAGAGTACACCATATCATCCTTAGTCCAATGGGACAGTAGAATCTTTCAACAAGATTTTGGAGAATGCCTTGACAAAGATATGTAATGTTAACAAAGATTATTGGGATTTAAAAATACAAGTAGTATTATGGGCTTACAGGATTACATGCAAGAAGCTAATAGGACAGACACCATTTAGATTGGTTTATGGACAACAAGTAGTGGTTCCATTAGAATTTTTGGTACCCAGTCTACGTGTTGTAACAATCACAAATATGAAAAAAAGAGGTGAAATACAGGAAAGGTTGAGTCAACTTATGGAACTTGAAGAATTCAAAATTATGGCAGGATTCCACCAAGAGGTTCAGAAATCAAGGGACAAATCCTTGCATGACAGACACATAAAGAATAAGAGCTTTAAGGAGGGAGATCTAGTTCTCCTCTAGGACAAAAAAATATTTTCAACATTTAGGTAAGTTCAAAATGCATTGGCTAGGTCCATATGAAGTGAAGTATGCCATATACGGAGGATCTGTGCAACTAAAGGAGTTGACAGGAAAATAAATGCAGGGTCTGGTGAAAGGTAGTTGGCTGAAACTGTATAGGGACAGTCGAACTACTAACTCTCATTAGTTGTAGAGCAGTGAGGAAACCTTGTGTATAGTGTATTATAGTAGAGGTTAAGAACAAAAAAGTAGAAAAAGACATAAAAAGTAGAAAAAAATGAAAAATACAAAAAGAGTAGGAAGTTGGGTGGATGACATAAAATTGGAAAAAATAACACGCATCAGACATAAAAACCAGTACGATAAGAAGTAAAATTATTGCACGTCAGGTAACACTGACATAAAAAAAACATAGTGTGCCAAGGACGAATTGTAGTAGAAAGTTGTAGCACACCAGAAAAGGGGCCAACGGTTGGAAAAGAAAAAACCGATCATCGGAAAAAGAAGGCATGAACCGAGCATTTATGAAATTTAACAAAGCATGATGAAGAAGCTTTAGAACATTTATGACACTAAAGGAAGTGTCTCCAAGAATATTTATGACATTTATGACACCACTTATATAACCAAAAAGCGGGCCAAACAAACCTCATTGTGAATTTGAACATATGCAGAGCTAAGGAGTAAAAGGATGAGCGACGAACATGTGATTTCAAAGGTTTTAGCAAGTAAATTTGAATAGAAATGGGAGGATTTATGTAGGATGGAACCACCAAAAATCGAAGCACCTTTCAAAGTGGAAATAAAAACCCAAAGAAACACTAAGCCATTGTAGGAAACCACAAGGGAGGAACAAGCTCAGAGACATGTGGAGGGAGTGGTTGATGTTGATGCCATTCCTTCACCACGGGATGAACTAGTGAATGCCACAATTGTGGAGGAGGAGGGGTAATCTCCTGTGACGATGGGGATGGAGATTGATCCACAAATAAGTGTGGGGAAAAAAACCATTTTTTGTCAGAAACCCCATGACAACAACCCAGGGTCAATGTATTGCACCAAACCAATGTTTTCAATAGTGAAAGAAAAACATCTGATGGGCCAGGGTCACAACCAATGGTAGGGTTCGTGCAGCAAGAAGAAGTGTAGATTGAGGATATAACAGGATAGTCAAAGTTGGGAAGGGAAGAAGAAGAACAAGAGGTTGGGCCATCCAACATGCCAACAAAGAGGAAAGGAAAACAACCCATTCAAAGATCCACGCATAATCATCCCAAGGTATCTATAGTATTACCTCACATTCCATAGGGGGTGCAAGTCACTACAGGATTGTTGGGCTCCATAGACAGGCTCAGATATGTAGACCACGATGTGTTTGAGACAGGAAAATTACCATAATTCGTACAACAAGTTTACATGGAAATTTTGGGCACGGGGCCACTAAGAGATCCGGTGATGCAATCAAAGAAATGGATAGTATGGATCTTCAATACAATAATAATGAATTTTCTCAAGATTCCCCACTTCGGTAGGGGGAAATATGTTAACAATTGCATCAAGTAGTTACTCACAATTATCCATGGGGGATTTTTGTGGATGGACAGATCGGTGTCGATTGATGGAGCTAATTTCATTTATCACAGGACTGTCATCAAATGGAGAGAAGCCCCTGCAGTACCTGGATGATAAAACAAAAGAGAAGGAACTCACGAAGGAAATGAAAAAGACCTATGGGAAAGATAGAGGGTCATGAGGAATAATCATTAAGAGGATTAGTGAACCAGTCACCAAGATAACAACAAAATTAATGGCATGCAAATTCCTTTGGAAACGTCACAATGAGGAGGTCCCCGCAGGAGTTGTAGTAGCAACAACGCAATGCACAAAAGGAGCCATGTTACGTTGGGATCCTTACTTGTTGAATATGTTCCTGGATGACTCCAAAGACGTGCAGGAATTGGGGATGAAATTCCACTACTCATGGTTGATAGTGTTGATAGCGATGATACGATGGGGGGAAACTACCTATTCAAACTTCTGTGACAGAGTGGGAAAATGTCACACAATGCAGTATACGTCCTTAGAGAGCACTTCATACCCTAAACAAAGAAGCAGGAATGATTGCACCTTCGCAATGTACATGAGTGAAATGAAGGAGAATATAGATATTAACTGGAGGATAACACTAGAGGTGGTTGCAAAGTGCCATGAGATAGCCAATTTCAAGGCCACAAGACATAATATGTGGATCCAGGCATGTATGGATCCAAAGGGAGAGTGGTTGCAACTTTGATACTGCTTCAACGCAAAATAAGTAGATTGGGCCATTAAGGGTTGGGAGGATGAATTGAAAGTCCCAATTATAACCAAAGACATGCCCAAGGACAAGGAAACTTAAGTAGGACCATTGCAGACATCTGTAGGAGGAAGCGCAGTAGAAAAGAAACCACATCAGAAGAATCTAGGTCCTAAGCCAATGCAACAGAAGAAGGAAAACACACTAAATACAAAGGGGTGGAGAGGTAAGAAGGACAATTTCCCCACGTAGGAAGAACAAGAAGGGGTGGACACAACATGACAAGAAGCTACAATGATGATATTACCAATAGATGAAGGTCCATCCAAAAGGTTGATTATACAAACAGGGGGCCACACAAGAAATCCAAGGCACACAAGGGCATTCCAGAATACACAAGGACCATGGATAACGTAGAGTTGGTAGCAGCGATAGTTTTGGACTATAGGATTGAGGAATATGACGAGGCTCAAAACCAAAGGGAAAGAATTATGTAAGAATTGATGGAGGTTAGATAGGTCCTGGAATGCATACAAGCAACTCAGACACGGGATCAAGCAAAAGGACCAATGCAACAATCGACAGAGGAAGGGGACAAAACCACTGAGGGTGATGAAGAAAAAATACAAATGATAGTGCAACCAAGTCCAAATTTCAGCATTACACGAGACATGTTACAGATAGAGGAGGAAATAACACAAAATTCATTGAAATACTTAGAGAAATTAAAGTTGGTTTTAGTAAAAAAACCAATGAAAGCACTGTACAAGTTGCAAGTCAACGTCACATAGGAGGTACAGTCATGGGACAGGGTAGATGAGATAGACCTGGAAGTCACCAAATATGGTAAGGAAGCACTACAGCTGGTAATAGAGAAATTCAATATCGAGACACAAGAAGAGAAGAAGCGCGCAAATAACCTAGAAAATAAACTATAGGAGGTCTTCAAAATGATCCCAGACAACGCACAGGAAGCAGAGAGAAGCGCAAAAGAATGGATGTAGATCATCACACATACAATTGAGGGGTACTGGAAGGAGATAGAGGAAATAAAGGAAAAACTTACACCTACAACCCCTCCGAAAGTCACAGCCAAGAGAGAACAATAGTGTTGATAGGAAAAATTGATTGTCCATCAACTGGAAGAAGGAGTTTGGTCCGGGGTTGTCTAAATAAGCCAATCCGTTTGGTGTAACTCGTTCTGACGAGTTTAATGGCTCCGTTATCTAATCTAAGAATCCTAAAAGAAACAAAAAAAAGAGAGAAATAACTAACTAATTACTAAACACTATATATATGTACATATGCTCTAATGTAACTGTAGTAGTTATATTTAAGCAGAAAATATACAAGTCTCATTTATTTACATGATTTACAAGTTGCAAGTTTTAATCGAAACTTATGAAAATTAATGGAAAAATGATTACTTCTAGGAAGCAGATAAAGAAAGCACATAAAAATATTTATTGTTTTTCTTTTATAAATTTAAAGAATCTTGCAAAAAAAAGTTAATGAAACATGAACATGTCGATAGTCAAAGTTGAACCATACATTCAACTTAACTAAATAACACACATAATAACTGGTTGCTAATTGACGAAACTTATCTTTCTGTGTTGTATGAGCTCTTGCCTGTACTGTTGTTAAGGGAAACCTATAACAGAACAATACTAGCACTTCCAGAATACATTCAAAGAAGTATTTGATACTGGAGTAAATTAATAACAACAGGGAGACAACTAATTAAAAATTGTGTGATCTTAAGATAATCAATATTTAAGAACGAAAGAAAACTCAATTCTGGGTATTGATATTATCCATCATTTAACATTAGAAATAAATTCCATAATAATCAAATGATTGATTGATCACACATAAAAAATGGAATAAGAAATTATAGGCAGCATATAACACTTAACAGTATGAAAA
The DNA here is from genome assembly GCA_009831015.1 of Picea engelmannii. Lineage (NCBI taxonomy): Eukaryota > Viridiplantae > Streptophyta > Pinopsida > Pinales > Pinaceae > Picea > Picea engelmannii. Next base: position 4,787 of record ML778800.1, on the reverse strand, counting down.
CACCATATGATTGACAAGCTAAAGCTAAAATCAACCGTTATAACATTTTCATAATATAAAAATAATAAAAGAATGAAATGGAATAAGTATCACACAGGTCTAAAGCCAAATATAAATTACTTTCCCATATTCTTTCTCAAAATCACATGCCCATATTGTAGTCCTGGAAGAATTGTTTTGGATAATAAACTCTTAAAGATTGGAAAAATTAATATATAAATAATAATAATTAACCATGTATTGATTAAAAAGACTAAAGTTATTTAARTCAATGCATAATCAAATATTGAAATAATATGAAGATATTATATGAAAATAAAACCATTTTACTTATAGGACAAAATCCATTAAGCAACTTGGAATTCCATATTCTTCTTTAAAAATACTCGTCCATCCTCCCAAAGCTTCCAGCCATCCATTACTCCATTTGAAAAGAAATAAAAAGTTTAAAAAAGCAATAATATACAAAAGAGAAAGGATTAAAATCTTTCTCTCCAATTCTTGGATCTCCATGGCTCTGAGCTTTCTCATATATTTATAAAATGAATGAACAGTCTGGGCATCACTATTAATTTCTGCCCACCTGAAATTTTCCTCTAAAAGAGACCCAAATCTCTCTCAAACCATGCATTTTTTTGGGAAAATCTCTATGCAGAAGGTAAATGGGTCCATTTTGGTTCTGGGTTTTCAACCGTTTCTTCTAATTCCTCACGGTTTGTCTGCAATCAGTTCTGCAAAATCATGTGTCTGATCTTGACGCCTTTCCAAATTTTATCTGTTGTTGCTCATAAAATTATTTGTAGAAATCCAAAATTATTTTTGGATCAATCATGTTGAACGTATTTGGATAATAAAATCAAGCCATGATCATATCCATATCAAATATTTGATAATAGAAACCTACGAAACAAAAAGAAACCTAAATTAATAACCTAAAAATTAATAACTTAAAAATTGTGAATAAAACAAAATCTAGAAAAATAAAAAATGAATTTAAACTAACTATAACTTATAAACAAACATTATTTATAATTTKTTTTCAAATATGATCTAGAAGCTTCAAGTTAATGGAGAAAAAATATTAATTTTAGTTTTTTACAAAATCAAACAAATGATAAATAATTATTTGATTATTATTATTTTGAAATGAGATGCAAAATGAAAAAAGAATTTAATTAATTAACATCACCAAATGATTTCATGAAAATGAGAAACCAACCAAGATATTATATGATGAAGTATTGAACACATTATTCAAAATAGTCAAACTTGCTAATGGGCAAAAGAATGAACACATAATCATAATTTAAACAAAAGTAAACATTTGATAAAAATTAACATTTTGTTTAAATTGAGATTTTTATGCTCGTTTCTAACTTTTGACATATACTCTTGTAATGAATGTCTCATATTAAAATGAATGTCTTAAGTTTGTGTCAAAGCAAGCCAAGGCATAAAACTATTTGAAAAGGTTAATTTTGTAGCTCATTTTAATTATCAAGATTCTAATAGGGGCCCTTTAAATTTTATAAAAATATAGGGGGAGTTGTTGGGGCCCAACAAATGGAGACTTACTGGGTGAAGTAGTTATCTCTTAGCTAGTAAGATTTCATCTTAGGAAGAAAATAATAAGACTGATAAAAGGATTTAAGCTCGCTGAAATAAATTCACTCTAAGACCATATGGTATTAGGATAAGCTCAATGTTATAACCAGACAATAGAATTTTCTTTGTAGAAGATTATGACTGGAAATAATGTCTTAATCGAAGAGTCACTATGTTTATAAAAGAACTTCAATACCATTGACAGAGCCACTGCTACCAGCAAGCGTCCATAGCCTCGATAGGGATGTCATTTAAACCACTCAAATGCTTTAATCCCATCGAATAGTTGTATCCACATGATGTATACTTCCATAAAAGCTAATTTAAAAACATATGCCTGCTACCTCTCGACCCGACATTGCTTCATTTCCAGCAAGCTTGTTCAGTACCCCGACGAAGTTGTCTTGGTATCATGTGTGTATTTAACTGCTGCCAGTGAGCCTATTCAGTACCCCGACGGGTTTACACACACTTCCCACACATAAGTGTTTTCAACTCTCTTATGCCACTTTTAAATAGTAATACAATTATAGATTTCTTGATGACAAAGAGAGTGGGGTGATACTGGAGGTTAATTGCAATACAGGTGAATAGTTGACCATGTTATTTATTTGCTTTCAAAACTGGAAGTTTTGTCATGGTTTAGAGATTTTAGATTTCCTTTAAGAAATCATCTAGAGAATGGGGAAGCACTTAAAAATGATTCCTTAAGAATAAGGACGGTGTAAAAAGTTTAAAGATCATTGTAATTCTCAAAGATTTAAATCATATCTCTGGTGTAACACTCTAGCAAAGATAATTTGAGGACAAAATGAGAATGACAATTGACTTAAAAATCAATTGTCTGAGATATATCTTAATATCATGACCTCTTTGAACTATTTCAATTTGCTTGAAAAACACAAGTCTTAAAATAAATGCTTCCTTCGACAACAGTTCTTTGATCAGAAATATATTGATTCAAAAAGAAAGATAAGAGGAAAACTCATTCAAAATAATAAAAGAAAATAAACACACACAACAAACCAAATCAAATTTTATTAATGGGATTCAAAATCAGAAGTACACAAAATCAAAACAGCAAAAGAAAACTTTTCAGGAAACAACTTTGGCCAAAGATAAACTTGAGTTTTTGTGTCCACTATCATCTCACTGTAAAATAAAGGAAGAACTAAATCATATAAAATATCATGTGCAAGCAAGTTCTTTTCTTAAGATAGTGATGCATGAGATGCTACTTTGACCAAGCATTATTATTAAAAATAAAGAGACTAAAAATAGAAAAATCCTTATTAAGATGAGTGTAGTCCTACTTGTGGCACCTTAGGTCAGGGTTGAATTGATAGTTCAAATTTACTTATCTCTTTACTTTCCATTTAAAATTTTCATCATGATACTGCATTTTCGAAAAGGAATATTCAGTGAAAAATAGAGAGAAAAAGATTTGAAGTGGACTTCCTTGACAACATTCATATTATGGTTCTCTTGGTGTGCCCGCTTGTGTTCATAATTGCATTATTACAAAGAGAAAAACTGAGAAATAAAACTAAAAGAAAACCTACTCCTAAACCTACTCTAAATACTAAACAAATAAAAAATACTAAGTGAAGTCATGCTTCCAATGTAGCCATTGGAGTAACTCCAATCCTGCAATGGAAACAAGATCAAATATTACGAACGAGAATGGTAGTATATCCAAAAATAACAAAAATATATCATACTTACCTTTATCATCATCATTTAAAAACACAGCAAGCATGACCTTACCATTCCCTTGAACATTTTGCAGATACGAATACTCCAAAAAATCTGCAACCCTATCATAATACATGCAATTATTAACATGGGATTGTTCGAAAGAATTCACATACGAAAAATATTCCTAATGAGAATAAAGTATTAGACTATCAAAGAAACAATCTTGTAAAAAGGTCGGATCAAGATGGCGTGAACTTATCATGTTTCTTGATTGGAAAGTAAGTGTTTCATTATCTTGAAACTTTGCATCGAGCTTAGATATTTGAAGGTTGACTATTTGAGGTGAACTAGATGGAACGACTAACATTTTTTAATAATCATCATTGCTAATAATATTTGGCAGATTATACTTTTCAACCTCAAATAATTGATCATGGAAAAATCTAGATTCTTCTTTAATCACAAATTGAGATGAATCAATGGAAGATGCAATTTGAGACTCTTTCAAATCATTTCTTGATTTACCCATGGATAATTGATGAGAGTAAGAATTGATATGTTCATGGGTTGAATTATTTTCCTCTTTATCTTCTATTCAGTAATCTCATTGTACCTGATTATATAATGTTGAATTCTCTCCAAGGCAATATGGAACATGCAATTGCACAACATTAGGATCAAAAATATCAGGCTACAAGGAATAATATGTAGAAGAATTGAGGAGACAAAATGCATCTCTTGAAATGATAGGTATATACGTTTCGAAATATGGTTTTGTTCCCTCTCCTTGTATAAACTGATCAACCTCTGTTGTATTCTCTTTTAAAGAATATGAGACAATTTCTAACAGACAATTTGGTTCATTATGTAACGGAAAATTTGAGAGAAAATCACTAGAGATAGAAGGTTGATTAATAGTCTGCCTAATTATTTTGACTCCCACTGATTGATCATGGATCTGTTCAACTAAATTAGGGGAAGATTTATCATCCACATGATTATCAACTTCACATTTGGCCTCTTTTACTTTAGAAACAATTATAAAATCCATGAGAGTGTGACAACTTGTTGACGGGCAAAACAGTCCATCCGTCAACTGGAAGAGTGGAACCGGTCTGGGGTTGTCTAAATAACCCAAGACGTTTGGAATGAACCACCCTGACGAGTTTAACGGCTCTGTTGGCCGCTCTAAGGTCTCCTAAAGAAACCAAAGAGAAAAGTTAATCTGAGCTAAGAGATTTAAACTAAGGAAACTAGAAACTAATAAAACAAACAGAGGAACTAATATACTAAACTATAAACTATGCTAACTATTCTATCTACAAACTACTAACTATTCTCATAATAACTCAAATCAACTATCTAATTATCAAGTTAATTACAATTTATTCACAAATATACATTACATACAATTTACAGATTTGAATAAACCTGTGAAACCGATTTGCTTGCTGTCCCAAGACAGCGAAGGTAACTCTTTTTGG
>ML778799.1:793699-805049 GCA_009831015.1 Picea engelmannii | reverse complement strand
CTTGGAAAACATGGGTATGTTTCTTGAAGCATAAAAGTGAAGCATTTGTTGTATTTCAAGAATCAAATCCCTAGTTGAAAAAGAATATGGAAAATGTATTAAGACTCTTTGTATTGATAATGCAGGGAAGTATATTAAAAATGAATTTTCAACATATTTATCAAAGCATGGCATTAAACATCAAAGGATTGTTCCTTACACACCTCAACATAATGAGGTTGCAGAAAGGAAAAATGAATATTTAGTTGAAATTGCTAGATGTATGTTGCATTCAAAAGGTCTCAAGAAAACACTTTGGGTTGAAGCAATTTGTTGTGCAAATTAAATTTTGAACGGGGTTCCTACTAAAGTAGTGTTGCAAGTTACTCTTGAAGAAAAGTGGAGTGGAAGAAGACTAGATATTAGCAATTTCAATGGATCATGTGTCTATAAACACTTCTAAGTTCAATGGATCATGTGTCTTTAAACACTTCTTCAATGTTTTCCTTGAATTTACCTAAGTCTTCAATGGATCATGTGTCTATAAATTCTTCTTCAAGTGATGTAGAAGTACTAGATTCTGTTACTACTATCGATTTCAATCATCCACTTGAATCTTTTGAAGATGCTAGTGTTTTTCATCATATTACTAACTATTTTTGTTTGGGCACAAAAAACGCTTGAATCTGCAGGTTCTAATGTTGGTATTCTATATAACACTCACCAGACTAGATCAGAAGTGTATCTTATGGAAAAAGTGTTAGACACATATGAGCCTTCCACTTATGCAGAGGCTAAAGGAAAGCTAGAATGGGAGAAAGAAGTGGTTGGTGAATATGATTCTTTGATTAAGAATCACACTTTGGATTTGGTTCCTCTTCCTTCTAGGAAGAATCTTGTTCGATGTAAATTGGTCTATAAGACAAAATTTACTGCAAATGCTATATTGAAAAGCATAAGGATTGGTTAGTAGCCAAAATATTTATGGAGAAAGAAGGTATTAATTACACTGAAACCTTTTCTCTGGTTGCTAAAATGGACACCATAAGAACAATTATTTCTCGTGCTACATCTTTTCAATGGAAAATTCACCAAATGGATGTCAAGGGTGCCTTCCTAAATGGTGATCTTCGTGAATAAATTTATATTCAAAAACCACCTAGTTCCATCACTTCTAACACTTCAAGTTTGGTATGCAAGTTACACAAGTCCATGTATGGTCTTAAATAAGCACCTAGGGCTTGGTATGAGAAAAATGATACTCATTTCTTGAAGAATGTTTTCAGGTGGTGATCCAAATCTATATGTTCATTTCTTTCAAGATGGTGTCCTCATAGTTGTTCTTTATGTGGATGATCAAACTCTTATTGGCAACAAAATTTTAATGATCTAGGAATTGAAGAATGATCTAAAGAATTTTTTTGTGATGAAAGACTTAGGCCTTCTACATTATTTTTGGGGTCTTTGGGTTTGTCATGTGATTGATGGGATCTTCCTTTCTCATCCTAAGTATGCTTTGGATTTGCTTCCTTGGTTTCACATGAGTGATTGTAATCCTTCATCAACAACATTTCGGTCAAGAGTCAAATTAATAGTTGATTGTGAAACACCTCTTGTTGATGCCACACTCTATCATCAACTTGTTGGTAGTTTGATTTATTTGAATCATAGCAGGCCTAATGTTTCCTTTGTTTTTAGCATGGTTTCGAGGTTTATGTAAAATCATCATGAAATCCATTGGAAAGCAATGAAAAGTATTATCAGGTATATTCAAGGAACTCTCAATTATGGTGTTTTCTATTCTCATAAGGCCTCTATTTCACTTCTTGGTTATATCAATTATGATTGGGTAGGAGATGCTATAGACAAACACTCTACTGTAAGATATGTATTTCATCTTGGTTTAGGTCAAGTTTCTTTGTCGAGTAAGAAGTTGAGAACACTTTCTCTTTCTTCTTATGAAGCAGAGTACAGGGAAGCTAAGGAAGAAATGTGGATCTGGCATGTCCTTGATGATCTTGGACTTATTTAGAATGCACCCACTAAGTTGATATGTGACAATCAAAGTGTTATTCAAATTGCATATAATCTAGTGTACACTCCAAAAGAAACACATATTGACCTTGATACCCATTACATTCAAGACATGGTTGTATATGGTGTTATTAATTTGGAGTATTATCCCATTGAACAACAAGTTGTTGATATTTTCACCAAGTCCATGATAGAGGCAAAGTTTCTCCTTCTTCGCAACCTTTTGGGAATGCGGGGAGTTTTCATCAAGGGGGAAAGTTAATCGTGATTACATTTTCCTCCAAATGAGTTTTTATCCCTTTGATTCAACATTAAGGGGGAATGAAGAATACGTTTATTGTTTGTCTAGTGGCCAGATTTATTGTTGTATTTCCAATCATTGCGATAAGGCATTTTGTATACACAATTGAGGCATTATTCAACTATTGGACATATTCTTATTCAGTATCCCACATTCATCATGGGGAATGATCTCTCATTTCCTCACTAATATATAAAGTGATTTTATCACACATTCATCATGGGATGTGATCTCTTATCCCTCTAACCTATATAATAGACGTGAAGTAGGATCAATTGTATTGTCTAGCTTGAGAGTTTTATGGATCTCATATGAACTCCATACTTGAGTGTTCTCTAGCTGATGTGATTGAGAGAATTTTGGAGAATAGAAGTCTTGTTTCTGTGGATGTTTCCCCACCCTGGGGTTTTACCACGTAAATTCCTTGCCTCTCTCTTTGTTTTCTAGATATATTTTTATTGGTTTAATGCATTCCATAGGAGTTTACTGATCCGGATTTTATGAGCAGAACGAAATGACTACAAATAATTAACAGGTTCTTAACACAAAATAATAGAGATACAGTAAAACTGGTTTTCTATTCAATAAGGAAATAAGATGAAACTGTAAAATGTAGCGGAAACAAGCTTGCTGGAATGGTGGTGGCTTATCTCTGAGAAGAGATGTGACCGCTATGCTCATTCGCAAGAAGATGATTACCATGAGGCTCTGAAGGCCTTTTTACAATAAACAGGAATGCCAAAAACCCTAGACATCCAAAAACCTAACCCTAGGAGATGAAGCAGCAAAAGTCATGTGGACCCCGTTTGGGTAAGTTAGTACATCAACTTCCTAGGATCGTAACTTTTGCATATGATCTCTATTTTAGGCACATGATAGCCTGTTGGAAAGGTATCGTCGATGAGATTCATTTTGGGGGAAATATCGAAGGAACTTTTAAATTGCTCCTTGTTTTCCCAAAAAAACGTCGTTTAGGGCCTCAAAATGGCTCTGGAAGTTTCAAGACCCAAAAAACTACTAAAAATAGTAAATTACCAAAATTGCCAGAAAATTGTTTTGAGTCAGTTGGAAAAGGTGGGTGGTCATCGATATCCACCTGGATCATTTACATAGGTTGGATCTATGGTTATATGTTTATGCATATCCTCCTGGTCTTTCAAAGTTCTTAACATTTATTTAAGGATTCATCCACCTCAAGTTTAGTCTCATGAAGTAAGAGGACTGGGATTTTTCTTGTTTAACTAAATCCATTACTGAATCAATTTTTTTGATGCTTCCCAGTCCCCTACATTTATAGGAGACAAAATCATCATTTACCTGGGGGTTTTGGTTTCCACTAATAGGTGGATTCGACAGACTTTGATTCCTTGTAGTTCTTTTTCCTATGCAATTTTAAGGACTCGTTGTTGACCCAACTCTATATTTTTTTTTCTGCCATTTCTTCTCTTTTTTCTTTATACATTTTTCTACTCATCCTTTTGCAAGGTTTTCCTTATGTGGTTTGTTCTTCCTTTTCTTCCTCATACTGACCCTCCTCATATGGAAGAGAGCTCAGATGGCTAGGTAATGTGCCTGTTGTAGAGTGATATTTATTTGGGGATGGTAAATATTATTCTTCATGCTTAGCAATATTACTCTCAACAATGGGTGAAGCCACACAATCAAGTTTTTCCTCCATAATTGGTTCAATGATGTCCTTTCTAGAATTAAACATAGGAATTCCTACTATTTCCTTGGTTGGGATATTTTCACCTTGAGAGAGAAGTCCATACCTATTTTTATTAGGATTGGATTATGTTCCTTTTGGTCCACTCAAGGAGTTTCCTTTGGTACTAGTTGCTTGATCTTTTATTGATCCCTCTTTAGATGATTTCCTTGGGACTCTTCCTGCTTCAGAGGATTGGAGAGTTGCAATAAATGGTGAAACTTGCTTAGTCTGCTTAGTAATGCATGATTGCTTGTTTTTAACATTTTTATTTTTAACATGTTGCCATTCTTCCTATTTTTCTTAGGACCCTTGATCTATAACTACATTTTTTGGGCAATTTTTTGCAAAATTCCCATATTCATCGCATTGATTGCACTTGAACGGTAGTTTCTCATAGTCCACTAGTTGAATATGCTTCCAATTGTCCAAAGTTAACTATATTTATTCTAGTAGTCCCTTTTCCAAGTCTACCTCAACACAAATTCGGGCACATGCAGACATCCCATCTCTTGGTTCGACTTTATCAATATAAGTTTGCAAATAATTCTCAATACTCCTAAGGACATCATCATTCCAACAATGGAGAGGAGGATGGGGTGGTCACACCCAAACTGGGACAAGAAAGGGAATGTCATTTTCAAGGTTGAAATTAGGAGTCCACCTATTCAAATGAATCCCTTTGATACCATAGAAGTAAGGCTTGCTTCTAAATATTAAATTCATGTCTTCTTTAGTTTTGAAGAAGAAATCATAAAACCCTCTTTTGCAAAAATAACATGACAATATTCCTTTCATCAAACCGAGCCATCTCTTCTGGATCCATATCACCATGGCCCTAGAAGAGGGCTAAATCCCAGTAAATTGGCCTACCAAATCCCGATCTACAAGTTTTAAATCCATTTTCCAAGCATTTGAAGGAGGAACTGGGACCTCGAAATAGCTTCCAATCTTTTGAAAAAATGAGAAGGAGCACTCTTGACAAATTTACTTAGCAAGGAGACAAACGCTTGAAACACATCAACCTCTGAGAGAGGGGGGGAGTTGCCTCCTCCTAAAACCAAATCCATGAAAACTCAAGGGCACCCAACTTGATAGGGTTTCAAACATCAGAATGCAACTTAAACAACTTACAAAAAAATTAAATTAATTTAAAGTGTCAGTGCTCATATTCTATGGGTGATTACAATTTATCATGCTTTTGCTTTTAGTACAAGGAATTTTATTATTATCGTCACACCCAATTTTTCATTTTTTTTTATCTTGAATTTTAATACACATTACTTGAGTACCTTTAACAAGATCTCAAATAATATAATGCATTAGAGGATTAAAGATTTGGGTACATGCATAAAATTACCAATTTTAATATATATTTTTCTTTAAAATAAGAAAAATACAATATTATATATGAATTTAAATGCTTTAATTTAATATAACTAAATTTAAATTTCAGATTCATTTTCCATAATACACTTTCAAATATTATAACCAATAACAAATAAAACTATTTTAATAATTGATTCAAATTTTATTTCTTACTTAATTTACTTTCAATTAATATATCCTTAATAAAATACTTATATGATTATTTTCATATTATTATATAATTATAGTATGAATATAACTATTTCATTTTAAAAATAAATTTTAAAATATGAATATAATAAAAATCAATTACATATTTTTAATTTAATTTAATTTATTTATTTTTAAAATATTTGTATTAATATAAAAAAAAATTAATAACATGATGAGAAATTCTCAGCTGCTTAAAAATAACATCATTCTTATTTTAATTTATAAAACCCATTCATTAAATATATATTGTCAAGATAGTCCAAAACATATTTTAAAATAATTAACCTAAACATATTTTAAAATAAAATAATGGTAGATAAAAATACAGTAACAAAATTATATTAATAAAATAAATTAAAACATGCCTTCAAATAACGATAGATAAAAATATTTTAAAATAAAATAAACATATTTTAAAATAAAATAATGTTGTATTTTTTAATATATTAAAACATACCTTCAAATAATAATATAATAATAGATGTCCCCGAGGTGTAGGACAGTCGGTGACAGAGTGTGTTGTTAAGCCACTCCGTGATGTTAAAGTCACCGGTTCGAAACCCGCGGGGACAAAAAATCCAACCATGTTTAAAAATATTTTAAAATAATTAACTTAAACATATTTTAAAATAAAATAATGATGAATAAAAATACAGTAACAAAAATATGTTACTAAGATCAATTAAAACATACCCTCAAATAACGATAGATTAAAATATAAATATAGGGTTATAATAAGACAAACTTTACCAACAATTATAGCAAGGTGAAAAAATGTTTCTACATTTTTTTTTCTATGGAATTAAAATGTATCAAATATTGATTAAAATTAATATAAAAAATAAGGTATGTTTTAAAAAAAATGTTGATTAATATTATATTTTAAAATAAATTAAATTAAAAAATATTATTTTTATAAAAAATTTATAATATACAATAATTATAATGTGTAATAATTATATATATTAATAAGATAAATTAAAGCATACCTTCAAATACCTTCAAATAAGGATAGATAAAAATATAGCGTTATAATAAGACCGATTTTACCAACAATTATAGCAAGGTGAAAAAAATGTTTCTACATCTTTTTAAATGGAATTAAAATGTATCAAATATTAATTAAAATTAATATAAAAAATGGGTATGATTTTAAAAAAATTTAATTAATATTATATTTTAAAATAAATTAAATTAAAAAATATTATTTTTATAAAATTTTTTATAATATGTAATAATAATTATAATAGAAAAAAATTATAACATAAAATTATATTTTGTTTTTTATAATAATAATCTATATTTTAATATTTTACAAGAAAATTTTAATTTGTAGTATAGTTGTGAAACTTCTAACACTACCAATTATTAAAATCAAACATACAATATAACATTGATGAGAAAAACTTAAAATCAAACATACAAAATTGATGAGAAAGACTTAGACAAGGGATTGCTCAAAGAAAGACTTAGATAAGGAATTGCTCAAAGACTTAGAGAAGGGATTGCTCATTGTTCATTAGGAGTTGATTGTTGTATAAAGTGGATATAACTTTTCATTTTGTCATTCTTCAAAATTTTATAAAGGTGGAGTTCAAAATTTTATAAAGGTGGAGTCCTTAGAATGCACTGATCTAGTAAATATAATCATGTGTGTTTTTTTAATATGAAAAATATTAAATTAGTGATGTGATAAGTGTTGTGTGAGGTTTTAAATTACAATAAGAATAAGGAAGGTTTTAAGTCGTATATTGGGGTCTTTTAATTGTGATACATTTAATGAAGAAAATTAATTATTTGTATGAATATAAGCACTTTTATTTTGTTTTAGAATTTATTGTGTATATTTGATTTGTCAGGTTGTCACTTTAGATTGAAGCATAATTGAGAAATGCATATGAGTGGTTTAATAGTTCTAGTTCAAACTTGGTTCAACGATGTTATTGTGATACATTTAATGAAGAAAATTAATTATTTGTATGAATATAAGCACTTTTATTTTGTTTTAGAATTTATTGTGTATATTTGATTTGTCAGGTTGTCACTTTAGATTGAAGCATAATTGAGAAATGCATATGAGTGGTTTAATAGTTCTAGTTCAAACTTGGTTCAACGATGTTATTGGTTGAATTAACTTAATCTTGAGTTATACTCTTTGTCAATGAATCAATCTTGCTATGAATGAGTCAAAACCACAAACACTTGTGAATCATATCTTGCATTGTCTATAACTCGTGGGTTATTCATCCCCTATAAGTTAAACTTACAAGCATGATCAAAATTGATTATTGACTTATATTAATGTGTCAATCATGTTAGTGGGGAATCAAACTCATGAGTACTTGCAAGTCAAGTCTAACACATGAAAAACTCATAGGTTATTTGTCGCATCTAAGTCAAGCTCATGAGAATGGTGGAAAATGTTTCTTTGTTAGTGAATCAATCTCACTAACAACAAGTCAACTGATTAGGATTGAGTCAAACTCACAAGTACTTGTAATTACCTTGTGGGTTATTTATTGCCTATAAAAACTCAAAAGTATAATATAAAAACTTAACAATGTCAAATGCTAAAATAATAAAAGAAAACTCTTACATGAAAAAACTTAACAATGTCAAATGCTAAAAAATAAAAATAAAAACTCTTAAAAAGTAACTTAACAATTTAAACTTATAAACACAACATAAAAATTTACAAACTTAAAATGAAATCCCAACATCATTTATTGATTGAATCTTCAAATTTGAATAGAATGGAATAAAAACATAAGAAAACATTATTTTATTTTGACCCTAGCTCTTCATATTCAAATATTTACAACATTGTACAATCCTTCTTAATACTTCAAAGCATTTTCACTAAACTACTATTATTGGCACCAAGTGTACTTCATTGGCATTCAAATTATCCAGTTGAAAGGAGAAAAATCAAGCTTGAAAATTGTTTCGGTGTGTCTTTGAAGTAGTCATATGAACATAAATGCCGATTAGGTTAAGGTGAAAAAAATTTGTTGAGATGTTATATGGTTTGTGTCAAATCAAAACACTTTTTACTTTTAGGTTGAGGTTATAGATGGTATTAAATTGGAAAGGCGGTTTACCAGCTTATATTGTACTAATTTTGATTTTTAAGGGAAGCTATAGATGGTATTAAATTGCAAAGGGATCTATTAGGTTGAAAGGCAATATTCAAGTTTAAAGAAGTACCCAAAAATGAGTTTGACCTATAAAATGGAGAAGTAGTTGATGACAATAAATCTCTCATAAGAGGAGACATGGATGTCAAGTACACTGGAAAAGAATTTATGTCGTGTCTCTAATGAGGAGAAGGTGTCAAGGTTGTCTCCTAACAAGGATGATGATGCATATATCCCAACAATAGATAGGCCACATGTGACTAGAGGTGTTATTATCACTAGAGGATAAGTTAATTATAAAGCTAAGCATTCTATGACTTTGACTTTTTCCATTTTTCCATCACCGAAATCTAGCCATAAAATCTTTGCTAAAATTGCAAATTTGGATTATTGAAATCATGGTTTTTAATGTAGAAATGGATTCAACACTCTCAACTATATAAGCCTCACAAAACCTTCAAACAATTATTCAAAAACATCAAAGATAGATTTGACCCATTGTACCCATTGTTCCCAAGGTCTCTATCAAATTCCTTGCTCTTGTGGCAAATCCTACATTGGTCAAACTGGTCGATCAGTCCAAAATCACCTCAAGGAGCATATTGTTGACACCTTTCATAAACATGCCTATCCAAAAATGTGATCATTGAGTGCTCTCATAACACTAAGTATTTAATTTGTTTTGACAAAACCAAAATCTTAGCATCTACCTGTCATTACTCATGTCATATTATTAGAGAAGCCCTCAAAATTGATGAACATCCTAACAATTTTAATCGAGAAGATGGTTATACTCTTAGCCAATATTGAAAGTTGATAATCCACAAACTTCTTTTATTGTTTCTCTCATCTTAGTTCTAACAATCTTTTTTAGTATATTATTCTTATCCAAATCCTTCCATCTTATCTCCCCCTTTTTTAACTATTCATTTTTGCTCTTACTCTAATTATATTCGTATTTATTTTTGTTTTAACAATTAATCTTTCTCTCTTTCGTGATTTTAATTCTCTCTTAGTAGTTCATAATCCACAAACTTCTCTTATCATTTTTTTCATCTTGGTTCTAACATCCTTTTTAAGTATATTATTCTTATCCAAACCCTCCCATCTTATCTTCCTCTTTTTAATTATTCCTTTTTCACCCTTACTCTAATTATATTCCTATTTGTTTTTGTTTTAACAATTAATCTTTCTCTCTTTCAATAAGTGTGATTTCAATTTTCAATTATATCATCATCACATTTTATTTCCTCTGCTAACCCCCTTTTTTATCAATTCTTTAATATGTTGACCTATATTATTTTGGCATTATTATTACCTTTCTCCCATAATATATTAACTATTGTTTTATTTTATTCATTTTATTCATTTATTTTTAGTTAAATTGGCTCAATATATCATATATTTTTATTATTATTATATTACTTATTTATAAAAATAAAAAAATCTGTATATTATAAACAATTAATTTTTGTCTTCAACTCTATAAATTTCTTACTTTAGTTTTTTCTTTTCTATTTATGAAAACTATTAATGACGGATGGAGTGTCCACTCAAAACATTGGGAACGTTTTTAATCATTGACATAGATTATACTCCAAATATCCCTCCTACTATGATGATGATTCTTGCCAGATTTTAGAGAAAAAATGTCAATTTACCTTTCCATTATTTTCAGTGTCCAAAAAAAGGTCAATTCATAGAACGTTTAAATGGAAACACTGACTATATCAAGATTAATGATAATAATGTTAAAAGAAAGACGTACAATTTTTAGTAGAGACATTAATATTAGTACAAGGTGCATGTACATGACACACATATAAGGTATTGTGTATGGGTATAGGGCATAATCAACATGTCTAAGACATAGTTGCAAGGGATAAATGCAAGTTGTATGTGGTCTCTTTCAATTTTGTGAAATTGTCTCGACTTAAGGGAACATTCAATAGGATTTTAGGTCTTAGGTAAGGTTTATTTTTGTATGTTGAT
Organism: Picea engelmannii; assembly: GCA_009831015.1. Classification (NCBI taxonomy): domain Eukaryota; kingdom Viridiplantae; phylum Streptophyta; class Pinopsida; order Pinales; family Pinaceae; genus Picea; species Picea engelmannii. The sequence goes on along the minus strand of ML778799.1, from coordinate 794,320 downwards.
TTTTGTGACCATCAAAAATAAGTATTAGAATATAATGATTACATTTAAAAAAAAAAAAAAAAAACACACACAATGAATGCATATGTTTATACTTCCCTTATTATGCCATAATAAATTAGAGATATGTGGCTTGTATGTATGTTTGAGGTGTCAAATAAAATAAAGAAAACCATAGGTAATTTATTATGATCTTTATATTATGATGCACCTTATGGAAAAACTTGGATTTATCCCACAATCATAAAAAGACTATTTTTATATACTTCACACTTTTTATATGATTCACACTTTCTTGTGCATTCTCTTAATCTTTTGTAATGTGCAGTTACCATTCTAACAAGAGTGGGAGTAGTCAAAAATATGTTGATGATGTTTTTTTCTTCAATTGGGATGTGAAGTTACCATTCTAACAAGAGTGTAAGTAGTAAAAACTATGTTGTCGATGTTTTTTTCTTCAATTGGGATATTGGTTCAAAGAAGCTAGAATCATATTTATTGGACCTTAAGTTGTGTGCATGCATGGAACATAACACTTGAGGATATGAGCAAGATTGCATGAATATCAAGTGCCACTACTAGATATGTATAAATTGTTATTTATAAACAATGTACCTTTTTATC
>ML778799.1:754419-766119 GCA_009831015.1 Picea engelmannii | reverse complement strand
CCTAGCAATAAATGACATACATCCATAGGAATAACATCACAGAGAATTTTATCATTATATCCTCCTATCTTGATGTCAACTAAGCATTGTTTTGTGACACTCACCTGATGTCCCTTCTGTAGCCATGAGACTTTATATGGACTAGGGTGATCAGTCGTCTCCAGTTCTAGTTTCTCCACCATCTCGGTTGAAACAAGATTGTCGATGCTTCCACTGTCCACAATGACCTTGCACTTCCTGTCTTTGGTTTTGCATGCGGTTCTGAACAGTCTGCTTCTCTGAGCTGTGTCCTCCACCTCCTTCTCGGGTGTCAAGAGAAATTTACGCATCATCAGTGACCTTCCGTCTTCTGCGTCTTTTGCTTCTGCAACTCGCCTCTGTGCCTGGGCGATGTGAGCTTCTCCTCCATATTTTTTCCGATCTGGACAGTCAACTGCCTTGTGTCCATTCTTCCCACATGTGTAACATGTGATGATTCCTCCTCTACCTCTTCCTCTACCTCTGGTACGAGGAAATGTGTTTACATCAGCGTATTCTCCACTTTGTTCCGCCTGCTGCATTCGTTGTTCAGCGCGCTGGCCTCGCTGAGAACTTCCACCTCTTTCCATTCTCGTCTGAGGTTTCTTCCAATCATCCTTAGATTTTTGGAACTTGTCTTGGGCAACTGTCTTACCTTTCAGCTGGCTCCTACCTCTGCCTCGTTGAGCTGGCTTTCGGCTTAACTTCTCTTCTGCCTTTAATGCCATCTGATATGCATCCTCCACCGTTCTGATGGTTGTCATACTTATTTCATCGTGGATATCGTATCTTAAGCCATTCATATACCTGGCAACTTTTTCATTATCGCTCTCCTGATGACCTGCTCTGATATTGAGCTTGTAAAATTCTTCGATATACTCCTTCACCGTCATCAGCTTCTGTCTCAGGTTCTGCATTCTCCTGAACAGTGTGATATGATAATCCCTTGGGATGAATTTTGCTTTCATCTTCGCAATCATTCGATCCCAGCTTTTGATCTTTTGTTTGCCTTTGGAACGTCTATCTGTTTGAAGCTCGTCCCACCATAATGTTGCGTGTCCTTTCAATTTTGTGACAGCATGCCTAACCTTTTTATCATCTTCGATGTCTTCATAATCGAAGTAGGTGTCAAGAGCTCTAATCCAGTCCAACAACTCTTCTGCATCCAGACTTCCTTCATAAGTTGGGATGTCCATTTTTGTCTTTGAAATCATCCGAGCGATAGCTTTAATCAACCGCTCGTTGGTTGCATCCTCGGCTGCAACTTCTCCTTGTTGTTCGGCTTCCACTTCGCCTTCGGAGTCACTCAGATCCCCAGCATTTGTTGTGCGCCTCTGTGTTGCTTCCATGTCTTCCAATCTCGCTCTGAGATCGCGTATCTGCCTCTCCATTTCTGGATTCTCTGCCAACCTACCTCTTCTTCGCACATCCCTGTCCTCTGGATCAGGCGATTGTCTTTCCCTTCTGGGCGGCATGGTGAATTCTTATTTTCTCTCTGTCGCAGAAAACAAAGAGTTAATCCCTCTCTGATACCTCTCTGACGAGTGTATCAGAGTGCTTCTTTCCTTCTCTTCCTTCCTCTGTCTGAAGTATACAAACAGAGACTCGCTCTGATACCACTTGATGCAGAACGCGCGCCAAAACACGTCTGCCCCACCAGGACCTTCCTCTTCCCAGGCCCGAAGAGTTAAAATACTCCTCAACCCCCTGATCGGGAGTTCTCAATACCCACAGACGTTCTTTGTGATCTCCCTTCTTTAAATTGGGAAATCGGACCTCGCTGTATCGTGAGTCCTGAAAGCACAGATTCGGGCCTCACAAAACCCCGAAACCCGATGAGTAATTCCCAAGGCTTTCCTTACCCTTGTTGGGATTTTACCCGTCGGGAAATTGGCCGTTACGAGGTCGTGATTCACACACCTCACGGATCCTCGATTCTCGAGCTCTGATGCCACCTGGCATTGACCACTTCTAGGCTCAACCTTCCGACACTTGTCCTCCACTACACCCTTGTGTTGTCGGGAAATCGCGTGCCGGAATTTCGCGATTCCCATTGTCAATATACACAGGACCTCCAAAACTCCGAACCCCGATGCGCGATGACACTTGTCCCCTATCACACCTTACGGGGCCCACAACTCGGACTGTCGGGATATCGCGTTTCGCGATATCGCTATTCCTGGGGTGACCGTTCCTCTGTCCTCAGAAATCCCGAAATACCGAACTCCGATTCCACCGGATCATCGAACACGCGTCCTGCGGATCGACGGCTCCGATCGCGTCGGGAAATCGCTAATCGCAACTTCACCATGCAAAGTCCCTGTCTCCGGAATCCCGATTCTCTGATTCACAATCCTTGGAATCCTTTTGCCACGTACCCCTGCTGAGATCAACGGTTGAGATCCTTTCGGGAAATCGCGGATCGCGATTTCTTCCTACAAGGGTTCCACTACCACAAAAACCCCAATATCCCGAACTCCGAATCTCCGGGGTCTTCTCTACTCCTCCAGGCTTAAACCCGACGCAACTCTCTTGAGATCTAACGGTCGACGGGATTTTGTTGTTTCTCTCGGCGAATCCTGACCGTTGATTTCTCCTCCTTGAAGAATTCTCGTGAAAGTGGCTAAGTGTTCCTTCTCGCACTTTAACCTTCAAAGCCTGTGCTTGAAACTCATTCTTAAAACGTCCACGCACAAATTTCGGTACTTTCCTTTGGCGATGCCACGAAGGTGCTACACCTCCTGAGATTTTCTCCAACTCTGATTCTTCAGAGGTTCTTTCGCACACCCCTTGCGCTCGGCATTCAACAACTTTTCAAGTGTTGAATCTTTCAAACCCTGCGCACTTCCTGCCGCAACAGTCTTTAGCTTCTTTGCTTAGTTTAACAACTAAAACCTCTTCTTCAGCCTGCACCTCTCTCTGCTCGGCTTCAACAACTCAAATCAACTTCAGGGCGAATGAGAACAAAAGTTCAACTACTGAGCCTTCATCAACGCACTCCTTGCGGATGAATTCAACTGCACACCTTGCAGGAATCTCCTGGCTCAGATAGAGAAACAATTGAAACTCATTTCCTCTCCCTTTCAGACTTCAGTTTCGAAACATGAAATCACACGCACAACATATACACAACAAATGCATATCCAAAAAACAAACATTCATGAGCATAACATAAACACACAGAGAATAGACACATAACCATGGATTTGAATCAGAATTTCATTCTATTAATTCAACATCTGTACATGGGTGTTCTTCATTGTTTTCTCTGCTTTCTCTGCTCTTCTCCTGAATGCTTGATTCTTATGTTACAATGATACAATGAGGGTGTCTATATCCGTTTTCCCTCTCAAACTCTAAAACTATCAAATCTACAATTAAAATCCTATCTACCAGCATTAACTAAATTAAATGTCGTTTATCTACCTAAGGACGAGAGCTTAAAGGCTCAAGGTCCCATTACAATATACAAAGTGCGCTTCATTAAATCCACACATTAATGCTTGGCGCAACACTATCAAGGTGTTTTCAAAATTTGTGTTGGCGCTGTCCAGCTGTCTTCCGCTCCACGCTGGCTCGCTTGATGTGCTAGCGATGCTCCTGCATCATACTCCTCGTCTTGAAAACTTTCATGGGCTCCTGTCCATGAGCTTCTGTACAGTCAATCCATGTTTTTGAATGACTGCTTTTGTCTCCCAGCTGGCATCTTCCACTGGGTGATTCTTCCATTTAACCAGATACTCGAAGTATTGCTTCCGTCTGGTCTTTTTGTTGACTCTCTTGTCAAGTATACACTCCATCTGTGGCCTCTCTTGAATTGGCATCTGCTTCTGCCACTGGATTTCTAGTTGTTCATCACTTTCATCTCCTGCTTCCTCAGCCTTATATGGATATAAGTCTGAGACATTGAACGTCGGAGATATTCCGATGTCATCCGGAAATTCAATTTCATAAGCGTTTTCTCCCAATTTCTTCAGGACTCTGCATGGCCCAATTTTATTCATCTTCAGCTTGTTGTATGTTCCCCTTGGGAACCTTTCCTTCCTCAGATGTGCCAGAACTAGATCACCAACTTCGAACTGAAGTTATCTCCGATGTTGATCCGTTCTGCGCTTATATTCTTGGTTTGATTCCAGCAATCGCTGCTTCACTTTGTTGTGAAGTTCTTCCATCGCCCCTGCGAATTCTTCAGCGCTTGCACTCTTTGTCATTATCTGCTCTGAATCCCTCAATTCAGATACTCCTCTTGGTTGCCTGCCATATACAATTTCAAATGGACTTTTGCCTGTGCTCCTGTTCACTGAATCGTTGTAAGCAAACTCTGCCTATGGCAACACATTGTCCCAACTGCTACGGTGCTCTGTCACCAGGCTTCTAAGTAAGTCTCCTAGACTCCTATTTACCACCTCTATTTGCCCATCCTTCTAAGGATGATAGGCTGAACTAAACATCAAGTCAGTTCCCATTTTCTTCCAGAGTGTCCTCCAGAAATGTCCAATGAACTTCGTATCCCTGTCCAATACTATGCTTCTGGGTAAACCATGAAGTCTAACGATCTCCTTGAAGAACAAGTTTGCGATATGAGTCGCATCGCTGGTCTTCTGGAAAGGAATAAAATGTGTCATTTTGGAAAACGACCACTACAAAGATCGAATCATGTCCTCTTTGCGTCTGAGGTAATCCCAATACAAAATCCATGCTGATTTCATCTCACGACCTTTCAGGTATGGGTAAGGATTGATAGAATCCCGCATTCTGCTTTCTGCCCTTTGAATGTTGGCAAATTCTGCACCTGTCAACGAACTTCTTGACATCTATTTTCATCTTCAACCAAAAATATGCTTCGCTCAGCTTTGCAAATGTCTTGTCGTGGCCAAAATGCCCTGCCAATCCACCACTATGCTTTTCTTTTAGCAGATTCTCCCTCATGGAGCAATGTGGAATGCATAACTGATTTTCTCTGAATAACAGTCCATTTTGGATCATGTAATCCATCCATGGACTTTTGTCTCTGAGAACTGGATTCTCAGCTGCTTCGTATGCCTCTTCAAAATCTGCATCACCCGCATACATGTCTTTAAGATTTTCAAAACCCAATGTCTTGACTCTAAACTCCTGCAGTAACAAACACTTCCTACTCAAAGCATCAGCCACTTTGTTAGCAGTCCCGAAATGTGATTAATTACAAATGTAAAATTCTGCATATACTCTACCCATTTTGCATGTTTCTGATTCAGCTTCTCCTGCTGAGTCACAAACTGTAATGCATGATTATCACTATATAGAACAAATTCTTTCGGGATCAAATAATGCCTCCACTTCTTCAACGCCTGTATGATAGCATAAAATTCTTTATCATACGTGGAGTACTTCACCTTGGCCTCATCCATCTTCTCGCTGAAATATGCAATTGGTCTGTTCTCCTGGCTCAAGACCGCTCCTATGGAAAAACCACTCGCATCACATTTCACTTGGAATACCTTCGCAAAATCTGGCAGCACCAAAATCGGTTGTTCGGTGATCTTTCGCTTCAACAGATTGACGCTCTTCTCTGCCTCCTCAGTCCAATGAAAATATTTATGTCTTTTCTTGACTGTGTCCATCATTGCTACGCTAATTCCACTGAAGTTCCTAATGAATTTTCGATAGAAACTAGCCAATCCATGAAAACTTCTCACCTCGAAAACATTTCTTGGTGATGGTCAATTTTTTATCACCTCCACTTTACTTGGATCCATCTTTAATTCATTTTCCGATATGACAAACCCCAAATAAATGAGTTATGTCTTCATGAATGAAGATTTCCTCACGTTGACCAATAGCTTCTCTTGTTGTAGTTTCCTCATTACTGCAGTGAAATGCTTCAGATGTTCTTCTCTTGTCTTGCTGAAAATCAATATGTCATCTGAATAAACAATGACAAACTTACCAATGAACTCTTTTAGCACTTCATTCATCAGCCTCATGAATGTACTTGGTGCATTCGTCAGCCCAAACGGCATGACTAGCCATTCATACAACCCTTCATTGGTTTTAAAGGTTGTCTTCCACTCATCGCCTTCCCTCATGCGAATCTGATGGTATCCGCTTTTCAAATCGACCTTTGAAAAAAAATTAGCTCCACTTAAATAGTCCATCAAGTCATCCATCTGTGGCAATGGAAACCTGTACCTGATGGTTATCTTATTAATGGATCTGGAATCTGTACACATTCTCCAACCTCCATCCTTCTTTGGACTCAGTACCGTTGGAACGGCACACGGACTCAAACTCTCCCTGATCAATCATTTATCCAGCAGTTCCTATATCTTCCTTTTGACTTCTTCGTTCTCCTGCGGCGTCAACCTATACGCTGCTTTGTTTGGCAAACTAGCTCCTGGTATGAGGTCTATGTGATGGCTCACGCTCCTCACCGGTGGCAACGAATGAGGTAATTCGTCCACCACTATATCAGTGAACTCTTCCAGCAGTTCCTGAATTTCCTCGGGTAGATCATCCACTCTTGTGCTGGTCAAAACAACTCTCGGTTTTCTGACCACAAAGAATTGTGGATCTTCCTTCTTCTTTAATTCGGCTAGAAGTTCCTTCCCACTCATGAGAAGTACCCTGTTGTTCACTTTCGGTTTCACCTCCTTATCTTTTATTGGAAGTAACATATGTGTTCTCCCATTCTTCTCTAAAGTGTACGTATTCATCTTCCCATCATGAATTACGTTTCTGTCATATTGCCATGGTCTGCCTAGCAATAAATGACATACATCCATAGGAATAACATCACAGAGAATTTTATCATTATATCCTCCTATCTTGATGTCAACTAAACATTGTTTTGTGACACTCACTTGATGTCCCTTCTGTAGCCATGAGACTTTATATGGACTCGGGTGATCAGTCGTCTCCAATTCTAGTTTCTCCACCATCTCGGTTGAAACGAGATTGTCGGTGCTTCCACTGTCCACAATGACCTTACACTTCCTGTCTTTGGTCTTGCATGCGGTTCTGAACAGTCTGCTTCTCTGAGCTATGTCCTCCACCTCCTTCTCGGGTGTCAAGAGAACTTTACGCATCATCAGTGACCTTTTGTCTTCTGCGTCTTCTGCTTCTGCAACTCGCCTCTGTGCCTGGGCGATGTGAGCTTCTCCTCCATCTTTTTTCCGATCTGGACAGTCAACTGTCTTGTGTCCATTCTTCCCACATGTGTAACATGTGATGATTCCTCCTCTGCCTCTTCCTCTACCTCTGGTACGAGGAAATGTGTTTACAGCAGCGTATTCTCCACTTTGTTCCGCCTGCTGCATTCGTTGTTCAGCGTGTTGGCCTCGCTGAGAACTTCCACCTCTTTCCATTCTCGTCTGAGGTTTCTTCCAGTCATCCTTAGATTTCTGGAACCTGTCTTGGGCAACTGTCTTACCTTTCGACAGGCTCCTACCTCTGCCTCGATGAGCTGGCTTTCAGCTTAACTTCTCTTATGCCTTTAATGCCATTTGATACGCATCCTCCACTGTTCTGATGGTTGTCATACTCATTTCATCCTGGATATCGTATCTTAAGCCATTCATATACCTGACAATTTTTTCATCATCGCTCTCCCGATGACCTGCTCTGATATTGAGCTTGTAAAATTCTTCGGTATACTCCTTCACCATCATCAGCTTCTGTCTCAGGTTCTGCATTCTCCTGAATAGTGTGATCTGATAATTCCTTGGGATGAATTTTGCTTTCATCTTCACAATCATTTGATCCCAGCTTTTGATCTTTTGTTTTCCTTTGGAACGTCTATCTGCTTGAAGCTCGTCCCACCATAATGTTGCGTGTCCTTTCAATTTTGTGACAGCATGCCTAACCTTTTTATCCTCTTCGATGTCTTCATAATCGAAGTAGGTGTCAAGAGCTCTAATCCAGTCCAACAACTCTTCTGCATCCAGACTTCCTTCATAAGTTGGGATGTCCATTTTTGTCTTTGAACTCATCCAAGCGATAGCTTTAATCAACCACTCGTTGGCTGCATCCTCGGCTGCAACTTCTCCTTGATGTTCGGCTTCCACTTCGCCTTCGGAGTCACTCAGATCCCCAGCATTTGTTGTGCGCCTCTGTGCTGCTTCCATGTCTTCCAATCTCGCTCTGAGATCGCGTATCTGCCTCTCCATTTCTGGATTCCCTGTCGGCCTACCTCTTCTTCGCACATCCCTATCCTCTGGATCAGGTGATTGCCTTTCCCTTCTGGGCGGCATGGTGAATTCTTCTTTTCTCTCTGTCGCAGAAAACAAAGAGTTAATCCCTCTCTAATACCTCTCTGATGCGCATATCAAAGTGTTGCTTTCCTTCTCTTCCTTCCTCTGTCTGAAGTATACAAACAGAGACTCGCTCTGATACCACATGATGCAGAACGCGCGCCAAGGCACGTCTGCCCCACCAGGACCTTCCTCTTCCCAGGCCCGAAGAGTTAAAATACTCCTCAACCCCCTGATCGGGAGTTCTCAATACCCACAGACGTTCTTTGTGATCTCCCTTCTTTAAATCGGGAAATCGGACCTCGTTGTATCGCGAGTCCTGAAAGCACAGATTCGGGCCTCACAAAACCCCGAAACCCGATGAATAATTCCCAAAGCTTTCCTTACCCTTGTCGGGATTTTACCCGTCGGGAAATCGGTCGTTACGAGGTCGTGATTCACACACCTCACGGATCCCCGATTCCCGAGCTCCGATGCCACCTGGCGTTGACCACTTCTAGGCTCAACCTTCCGACACCTGTCCTCCACTACACCCTTGCGCTGTCGGGAAATAGCGTGCCGGAATTTCGCGATTCCCGTTGTCAATATACACAGGACCTCCAAAACTCCGAACCCTGATGCGCGATGACACTTGTCCCCTATCACACCTTCCGGGGCCCACAACTCTGACTGTCGGGATATCGCGTTTCGCAATATCGCGATTCCTGGGGTGACCGTTCCTCTGTCCTCAGAAATCCTGAAATACCGAACTCCGATTCCACCGGATCCTCGAACACGCGTTCTGCGGATTGACGGCTCCGATCGCGTCAGGAAATCGCTAATCGTGACTTCACCGTGCAAAGTCCCTGTCTCCAGAATCCCGATTCTCCGATTCACAATCCTTGGAATCTTTTTGCCACGTACCCCTGCTGAGATCAACAGTTGAGATCCTTTCGGGAAATCGCAGATCGCGATTTCTTCCTACAAGGGTTCCACTACCACAGAAACCCCGATATCCCGAACTCCGAATCTCCAGGGTCTTCTCTGCTCCTCCAGGCTTAAACCCGACGCAACTCTCTTGAGATCTAACGGTCGACGGGATTTCGTTTTTTCCCTCGGTGAATCCTGACCGTTGATTTCTCCTCCTTGAAGAATTATCGCGAAAGTGGCCAAGTGTTCCTTCTCGCACTTTAACCTTCAAAGCCTGTGCTTGAAACTCATTCTTAAAACGTCCACGCACAACTTTCGGTACTTTCCTTTGGCGATGCCACGAAGGTGCTACACCTCCTGAGCTTTTCTCCAACTCTGATTCTTCAGAGGTTCTTGCGCACACCCCTTGCACTCGACATTCAACAACTTTTCAAGTGTTGAATCTTTCAGACCCTGCATACTTCCTGTCGCAGCAGTCTTTAGCTTCCTTTGCTTAGTTTAACAACTAAAACCTCTTCTTCAGCCTGCACCTCTCTGTGCTCGGCTTCAACAACTCAAATCAACTTCGGGGCGAATGAGAACAAAAGTTCAACTACTGAGCCTTCATCAACGCACTCCTTGCGGATGAATTCAACTGCACACCTTGCAGGGATCTCCTGGCTCAGATAGAGAAACAATTGAAACTCATTTCCTCTCCCTTTCAGACTTCAGTTTCGAAACATGAAATCACACGCACATCATATACAAAGCAAATGCATATCCAGAAAACAAACATTCATGAGCATAACATAAACACACAGAGAATAGACACATAACCATGGATTTGAATCAGAATTTCATTCTATTAATTCAACATTTGTACATGGGTGTTCTTCACAGTTTTCTCTGCTTTCTGTGCTCTTCTCCTAAATGTTTGATTCTTATGTTACAATGATACAATGAGGGTGTCTATATCCGTTTTCCCTCTCGAACTCTAAAACTATCAAATCTACATATAAAATCCTATCTACCAGCATTAACTAAATTAAATGTCGTCTATCTACCTAAGGACGAGAGCTTAAAGGCTCAAGGTCCCATTACAATATACAAAGCGCGCTTCATTAAATCCACACATTAATGCTTGGCGCAACACTATCAAGGTGTTTTCAAAATTTGTGTTGGCGCTGTCCAGCTGTCTTCCGCTCCACGTTGGCTCGCTTGATGTGTTGGCGATGCTCCTGCATCAAGAAGGTAGGTTTTTATGGTGCTGCAAAGGCAGGGCCCTAGAATCAAAACCCTAGGGGAAAGAGGCTCACTCCGGTGTTGCTTAAGCAAGGCCTCGTGCTCTTTCCTCCTCTAAATTGACTTGGCAAAATGGCTAGCTTAAAGCATAAATCTAAGGGAGAAAGTGTTGCAATGACAAGGCTCTCAAACCCTAGAAGGTGAAACCCTAGGTGTAGGCAATCTAGGCCTAGGACGTCTCCTCTTTTCAACTTATAGACTTCAACGCTAGCTCAGAAGAAAGAAAACAAGTGTAGCAATGGCTAGGCTCTATCTCTTTTCTTCAATGGCTGAAAAATATTTCTCAACAAGGGGACATGTAACAATAACCTACTTGTGTGCTTGTTACCTAGGGTTTTAAATCAGCAATACAATAAGCAAATGCAAGAAATTATACCTACAACCATTCATTTAAGAAGTTTTGCAAGAAAATTCACTTACATGTCATGTAGAAAAGCACAAGCAAACCCTAGTTGTAAACCTTCTTTGAGAGAAATGCCATGAATGCCAAAAATATCCTTCCAATAGCAAGTGCGCCTCACTTTAGACAACAAAACTACCCTAGTAGGGTGCAAAAATCAGATCTCCTAAGAGAATGAGTTGTGTTATGTTCAAAATGAGGAAAAACATCCTCAATTTATATCATCCAATGACCTTTAATTTAAAATTTAGGTCATTAAAACAACCGACAAGGTTGACTACTAAAATCATATTGTTTTTTCATTTAACCCCTAAATAAAGACATAAATGAGCAAAAGGTGGGACGTTGGCCCTTTTTGGGGCTAGTCCAGCATCCAGAAGTCATACGCTAACCTTTTTAGGGCTCCTCCAAGCTACCACACATGTCAGTAATCCCATCAAACTGCCACACGCTCAAGATGATGTCCAAGTCTCATGGGTGACGTCATGTCCATCAAAATGAAAACGTTCCATCTGAAGTGGGTCAATCCCCTTAGGCTGGGCTCAGCCTAAGTGTCCTGGGTGGAACGTCCTTCTTCTCGTGTGCAAAGGCTCATCATATCATTGTCCTGTCTCTGCCCCTGATGGGGTCCCAACAACCATCTGATGGGCTCTTCAGCCCCATGGAGGTCCGAACTGATCATCTCCCCATGTGTACCAGTCCACCTAGTACCTGTCCGTCGGGTATGGTCTTGCACATCAAAAACTTCGCCCTCCATGGGCTCATTAGTCCTCGGGATCATAGCAATGTCAATCATATTTCATCATTAATTTTATCAAATGCATGCATAAAACCCCTAGCATATCATCTAATAGCTCAAAG
>ML778799.1:723529-744044 GCA_009831015.1 Picea engelmannii | reverse complement strand
CATACATAAGTTCAAGTTCAACTGCAATATATCATAAATAAGATAATGTCATTAATCAACACATAATCGAGGGAAACTACCCAAGGATTCAATGCATTGTACGCCATCATTCATCAATTTGGAATTGGGAAAATCATTTAGGCACCAATAATTGATTGGACTTTATCATTCACCAATTTGAAATTAGGAAAAACATTTAGGTAACAATAATTGGTATGGTTACATATTACATATTTCTCAAATATTTAAGGATTCAATATATTTAACTTTATTATTTATTAATTTTTAAATAGAAAATTTATTATTTATTAATTTGAAATAGGAAAATCATTAATAATAATGGGTATAATTACATATTAATATACATCCATGTTAACTTTACATTATTAAATAAAAAAAAAATGAAATATATTTAAAATTAAAATAAATCTATACTAATTTATATAGTCATAGTTTAAAAGTTTTATTTAATTTTATTTGAAATCTGGCAAGAAATTGTTGGATGTACAGATTTGAATGGTTAAGTCTTTATAATCGTAGTGTTCTAAGGATTTTTTAGTAAGATGAATCCATTTATACATTTAGAAATGCAATTTAAACCACAAAAAAGTAAGATTTCACCACACCACACTAGTGCGCCATATATTTCTAGCAGATTGCACAAAATGGAGATTATATGGTTGATATTAAAGACAACCAGAAAGTTCGGAAAAAATGCATCCATTTGCATTTTAATGAATACAGGCATTACTTCCTGAGACTCTGATATTTACATGGCCACTAAACAGGAAGCCTGCCAGAAACATTGTCATGCAATGCACAATTGAAGAAACAAGGGACCCAGAAAATCGCTGCACAAATACATTAAAATTCCAAAAATTACATGAGAATTTATTGAATCATTAGAAAATCAGTCTATCATGCCAAGCCAATTCTATGCAGCTTTGCTTTGCTCCTGGATTTATTCGGGGTGCTGAAAGTGTGTTACAACTAGCACGTGTTAGAAAATTCGAAAAACGGATCTCACTTAAAAGCTACAACTCTATTAACTTAAAAGCTACAACTCTATTAATATGGGCCTCTGCGTATACCTGAAAGCACAAACTGGTTGTAAAAAAATTCTGCATTTATATTCAAAACCACAGAGCATTTGTCCAAGTGAAGACATGGTAATGGAAGCTGCTTTAAAAACCAATGTCTCGATCTGGGAGTTCCCAGTTGTCCTCCTCCTCTTCATCATCCTTTACCTCAGTTTCTTTTGTTGGTTTCTCTAGTGGGCGCCTGAAAAACCCATATAAGGGATTACTGCAGTCAGTTAAACTTAATAATTGGCAGCAACATATGGGCATTTCCTCCGGTTACAATAAAATTTTAACAGCCGAACTGTGGGAGAAAACCAAGATCCCGTGTTAAGTTATTTTTCTTTCTAAAACCACTAACCGAAGATGGAAAGATGAAAAAAATAATTGGAAGCAAACCCTCTAACACACCAGAGTTATATCATATACTATTCTCCAAGCCCATATACTATATACTTTGAAAAAATGTAATTGTGCACCCTGCTTCATACACAAAAGTTGTATTATATTAATATACTATTTTTCCAAGTGCATATAATATGTACTTAAAAAAAAAGTTATTGTGCACCCACGTGCTTCATATACACATATACATAAGTTCAAGTTCAACTGCAATATATCATAATAATAATAAGACAATGTCATTAATCAACACATAATCGAGGGAAACTACCCAAGGATTCAATACATTGTACGCCATCATTCATCAATTTGGAATTGGGAAAATCATTTAGGCAACAATAATTGATTGGACTTTATCATTCACCAATTTGAAATTAGGAAAATCATTTAGGTAATAATAATTGGTATGGTTACGTATTACATATTTTTTAAGGATTCAATATATTTAATTTTATTATTTATTAATTTGAAATAGGAAAATCATTATTTAATTTTATTATTTATTAATTTGAAATAGAAAAATCATAGGTATAATTATATATTAATATAGATACATGTTAACTTTATATCTATTAAATAAATAAATAAAAAAAAATTAAATATATTTAAAATTAAAATAAATCTATGCTAATTTATTTAGCTGTAGTTTAAAAGTTCTGTTTAATTTTGCTTGAAATCTGGCAAGAAATTGTTGGATGTGCAGATTTGAATGGTTAAGTCTTTATAATTAGAGTGTCTCGAGGATTTTTTAACAGGATGAATCCATTTATGCATTTCGAAATGCAATTTAAACAATAGAAAAGTGCAATTTCACCCAGATTTATATGGCCAGATTCCGGGAAAATGGCCAAAACCTAGAACATTTAGACAACATCATTTATTTATAGCCCCGGGGTTAGTTTAATTCTTTTAGAGTAGTTTATCATGCTTGTTGTTGGTCCTTCTTAATTCTCCGGAAAAACTTGTAATCAGGACCTCAACTCGTAGAGGACCAACAGTTTACCCCACTTACCACCCATAAACCATAAAGAAGTATTCAGAAAAATTTTCACAAATTACTTTCTAAAAAAACTATACTAATTTATTTATATCATTTTATTTTAATTTATTAATATTAAACATATAAACACATATACAATCTCCCCACCCCATATTCTAGCTTCTCTAAGTGCAATTAGGGGTGGTTTGCATCTTTGCATAATGATTTTGTTGACAGTAAAATTTGATGCCAAACAGAGGAATTGATTAATTTTTGTTTTTGTTTTCTTCTAAAGTTAAAAAATCTGTTTACGGAGAATGAAAGAGCCGAGTAAGCTGTGGCCGATGCTGATATTTACCCTTGCCCTTAGACAATTCAGACAGTTTCTCCAGGTCCCAGACAATAAGATATAAATTTAGCCTTGAGGCATATACAAGTAAGTGATAACCTGACCTCACAAAGCTGAACTGGAAGAGAACTATGGGGTTATACCAGATATGGAACTGGTGCCCTGGCGGGGCGGGGTATTTTGCAACATACAATATCCCAGTATGCATGAGCCGAGGCTCATACAGCTAGGGCCTGCCTATTTATGGTAAACAGAGATGAGCTACGGCCTGACTATTTGGGCCTGCCTATTTATGG
Organism: Picea engelmannii; assembly: GCA_009831015.1. NCBI lineage: Eukaryota > Viridiplantae > Streptophyta > Pinopsida > Pinales > Pinaceae > Picea > Picea engelmannii. The sequence goes on along the minus strand of ML778799.1, from coordinate 740,939 downwards.
TAAACAAAGATGAGCTAGGGCCTGACTATTTAGGGTAAACAGAGATGAACTTTTGAGCTTTTGTTTAATGAAATTTTTTTCCAAAAGAAATTTGAAGGATGTTTATGTATTATTATGTATGGTATCTCCAGGAAACTCATTGAGATAGACTAATATTAGAATCAAACACCTACCAACATAGAAACACAGAACTGGTCAAATACCCAATAAGATTCACTACAACTGATTTAACTAACGCCTTGGGCTCCTCAATTTTGACTCTTAGATACGAGGGTTGATCAGCACCCAGCCTCCAACTAAAGGTTGATTGCGCAAAATGGGTTGAGCAGAACAGACGCTTTGTTAAAATAGCGGGACCATGTTAATCACGTTTCCACGTTTGTTACAATGGGTTGACCTAGGACCAACCGTTCCATTTTGGAGAGGGTCATTTGGAAAGTGACTTGGTTACCAGGACCACTGGGAATAAAATTGCAAACGGCTGAATCATATAATCAAAATTCATAACAGTGCCAAGCCTGGTTCCTAATAAGTATAAAGTTAAGTTAAGCCCTGAACTTCACCACTTCAAGATAAAAATAGAATTGAGTATACTTATTTACCTGGGAACATTTCTTTTGACAGGAGATCGGCTCTTCCTCTTTTTAATATCTTGTTTAGACTCGAAGAAACGCCTTCGCCTGCATTCCTCAAAAACGTTGGCCTTGAAGACCTCTCTGCGGAACCTTCTGACAACAGAGTCCTCTGATTCATTCTCCCCCACGAAGATCTGGGCATTGTAGCCCCCTCTGGAGAAGATGGGCTTAACAGATGAAGCTGGTGGTGATAGCACCCTGGGGAAGGAGATATGAGAAGTGGGTGTCTCGACAGGGTTATTGGACTTTAAGGGCGACGAGGGGAATGCGGTCACTGCTAGTCTTAATGCCCAAGAAGCCATCTCTCCTCTACTCTATTCTCTTGCATTTCTCCTCGACACTAATCTCTTGCATCTCTCCAAGTCTTTTTGTAGAAACCGATTCAATTATGAACAGGGCCAATGACAAAGTTTTGATTCTTTGCATCATTGTTATTTAAGCGTTTGGTATGGACAAATCTGATTCGTTGCCCAAGGCCTAATTTGTCTAGGAGTTTTATCTGCCCCGAGGCCTACTAAATCTCTAAATATGGAAAATGTTTTATTTATGGAAGATTAAAGTCTATTATCACGAGTGTTGCTCTATAATTCCCTCAAAGGAGGTATATGCCTTTTATTTCTTGCCATAACTTATACCTCCACGGGCCTACCTTCTCCTTAGGTGTACAGTGTGAGTGGGCCTAATGGTTAAGAACATGTGTTTCATCTTAAGAGGTCACAGGTTCAAATCTAGAGGGGGGTAGGGTATGTATACCTTCGTAAACTTTATGTGTTCCATGTGTTTAAAGATTTTAAAGGTTTTTTAGTCTCGCGTAAGATTTTTAAGACTTGTTTGAACTAGGTCCAAAAAGGTAATTAATGATTTTAGTTATTTATTGTTATTGTTCTTTTTTCACGATTACTTCAAACTTACATTTTAAATTCTCCAAGTGGTAATTTAATTTTAGTACATAGACCTAGATTTATTATGTAGACCTAAATGAACATTTTGAAGAGTTTGTGTTTCCAATGCAAGTTTTTGCGATGTTTACTCCATCAAAACATGAAAAGGAGAAAAAACAAACTCTTCACGAAAAAACGTACATTACCCTTTTTGGATACTAAGAAATACATGGTTGCATTATAAAGAATCAGAGCTTGAACCATCCTTCTATGGGGTCTTAGTGGTTCTCTCCTCTTCTTTGTTTTATTTGTTGAAAAGGATTTTAAAGGTTTTTGCAGTATGTTTAGCTCAAGTAAGATTTTTAGGATCAGTTTGAACTATGTCTAAAAAGGTAATCAAAGGTTTTAGTTATTTATTTGATCCAGGTGGATATCGGTGGTCACCCGCCTTTTCCAACTGGCTCACGTACAGTTTTCCATTTTGGCAGTTTTTTTATAGTTTTTCGAGTCCCAAACTTCTGGGGCCATTTTGAGGCCCTAAACAACGTTTTTTTGCACTTTTGGAAACGATAGACCTTGACCCCTAGTGGAAGTTGTACTTCTTGGATAGGCCTTTCTGATGAGGTATCAAACACCTAAAATAGAGATCATATGCAAAAGTTACGACCCCAGGAAGTTGATGTACCGACTTACCCCAATGGGGTCCACATGACTTTTGGTGCTTTATCTCCTAGGGTTAAGTTTTTGGATGTCTAGGGTTTTGGCATTCATGTTTGATGTAAAAAGGCCTGTGGAGCCTCATTGTACTCATCTTCTTGCGAATGAGCGTAGCTATCACATCTCTTCTCATAGATAAGCCGCCACCATTCTAGTAAGCTCGTTTCAGTCTTCATTTTACAGTTTCAGCATATTTCTTATTTAATAGAAGTCAAGTTTCATTGTATCTCTGTTATTATTTGCATTGTGTCTCTGTGTTAATATTATAAATCTGTGTTTTTATTTCGTTCTAATCATAAATACGGATCAATGGTATTAGAGCGGTCTGCTCCTTGTTGTTTTTAGTGCATGTCCCCGAAGAGGTCAGGGTATAGAGAGTTCGGTCTCGAGCTTGTTTCTCTTGAGGACAATTACTCTCGCACGCCCAAGAAACCTTCCATGGCGAGCGAAAAGAAAGATGATGGGACAGTAGATCCTTTCAAAATGTTTCTCAAGGAAGACCTCGAGCAACAGAGGAATGAGATGATGGACAAATTTGCAGAAATCCTTCAACGGTTTTCGACAAGCGACACATCTACCTCAAGTGGAGGCGTTGCCCCCTTCAAGGTACAAATCAATTTTGATATTCCTATATTTGAAGGTCAAACAAATGCGGATGTCGTAGATAAATGGTTAAACCTTCTAGAAGGGTATTTTTTTGTCCACAACTTTTCCAATAGAGAAAAGATTGCATTTGTGCTCCTCAAGGTTGTCCCTCATGTCAAAGATTGGTGGGAGACTTTATGTGAGAAAAATGAAACAAAGGGATCTACATTATTTGTAGTTGCACCCACTTGGGGTTCCTTCATGGATGTTATTAAGGAACAATACTACCTTGTTTGAAGTTATGACGACTTGTATACAAAATGGACCACACTGCGACAAGAAAGAGACCAAATAGTGCCAGAGTTCACCAATGTCTTCCATACCTTGTGCACCAAGATGGGTATCAAATATTTTGAGCGACATCTGGTGCTCAAGTACCACGATGGTTTGCATATATACATCCAGACAGAAATGGAGTTTCTGGACATCTCTTCCTTGGTCGTGACCTATCGATATGTTGTCAAAATCGAGCAAAAGCTTAAACAAAAGATGCAACAGTTTGGGTTTGGGAACACCTCGCAGCAGAAGCAGGGCAAGGGAATCCACAACTTGTAGAACAAAGGGAAAAGAAAAGATGGGTAGCCTCAGGAAAACCAGTCTAAGCCGCAAACAAAGAAGGACAATGGAAAGACAAAGAAAGACATCGGGAAGTGGTGTGACTTCCATAAGATCCCATGGCATAACATTGTTGATTGCCACTCAAAATGGTCATTGGTAGCTGAGGTGAAAGCCTCTGAATCAGATGCAGGTTCCGACTCAGAGTCAAAACCATAAAAGGGGAAACAGATTATTAACGCGGAACCTAGTTCCACCATTGCTACCACCAAGATCCAACCCGGTGAACCTAATGAGCCAAAGGAAGGTGAGTGCCTCTTTGATTCACAGATGTGGGTGAAGGGTACTCTAATGCACTTCATTGTTGATAGCAATAGCCAGAAGAACCTCATCTCAGCGGAGGTTGGCAAGTAGTTGGCCCTGCCGAAAACGTCACACCCGCAGCCATACACCATTGAATGGCTCTGCCAAGGAAGCGATCTTCGCGTCAGCCAATAATGTCACTTGTCCTACAGAATCAAGCCCTTCAAAGATGAGGTATCGTGTGATGTCGCTCCCCTTGAAGTTTGTGATGCTCTTTTGGGCCAACCTTATTTATGGAAACGTCATGTTGTATAGGATTCTAGGCCTCGCAGTGTTATTATTACTTTGGACAAGAAATTGAACAAGATACCCAAGGTAGTCCCACCTATTTCCATTTCCTTGATCTCTGCCAAGAAATGCAAGAAGGTTATCTCTAAGACTGGGAAGTTTGTCTTCTTCGTGATTCACTCTCAAAGTGAGGGAAAGGTTGCAACCACATCCATGGCATTCACGGCCGATCTATCCATGTAGCAAAAGCAAGTGGATAAGGTCATGGAAGAATACAAAGACATATTCTCCTCACCTACCGGGGTACCTCTACACTGTCAGGTCAAGCATTCAATCGATCTGACCCCCGGCGCACCACTACCCAATGGGCCAGTCTATCGTCGCTCTATGTTAAAAAACAAGGAGATCAAGCATCAAATCCAAGAACTGCTCCAAAAGGGGCAGATTCAACCCAGCTCATCACCATGTGGAAGCCTAATTGTGCTTGTGCAGAAGAAAGATGGAACCCGACGACTCTACATCGATTATCGGGACCTAAATAAAATCATCACTATCAGGAACTAGTACCCGATTCCCCAAATCAACGATCTCCTTGACCAAATCAAGGGGGCCAAATACTACCAAATACTTTAGTAAGATTGATTTGAAGTTTTCCTACCATCAGGTCCCTATAGAGCAGACATATGTATGGAAAATTGCCTTCAAGTCCAAAGAAGGTCTTTTTGAATGGTTGGTCATGCCCTTTGGTTTGACGAATGCCCCAACAACTTTCATGAGGATGATGGACAATATATTGTGGTCTTTCACCAATTATTTTGTGGTGGTGTATCTGGATGACATCCTCATCTACAACAAGAATTGGGCGGAACACTTGCAGCATATTCAGTGGGTTATGTACACTTTGTGATAGCACAAGCTATATGCAAATTTGGAAAAATGCTCCTTCGGCATGGACAAGGTCTAGTACTTAGGCTACATTGTTGATGAGCATGGGGTGCATGTGGATCCAGCCAAGATCCAAGTCATTCATGACTGGCTATCCCCAACCACGCTCACTGAGCTTCGAAGCTTTTTAGGCCTTTCCAATTTCTATCGCAAGTTTATGTTGGGATTCTCCCATATTGCATGGGCCCTCAACCAAGTAACCAAGGGTGGTGGTAAGGAAAATTTCATGTGGGGCATGTCACAATAACAAGCGTTCGATGATTTGAAGAAGCACTTGTGCTCATCCCCAGTGCTCTCATTACACGACCTACAACAACCCTTTGAGATTGAGACAGATGCTTCAGACTATGGTGTGGGTGTAGTTCTCACTCAGCATGGACACCACATGGCCTATCATAGTGATACACTATCAGATGTCGTATGTAAGTAACCTACTTACAATAAAGAAATGTATTACATTGTGCAAGCATGTCGCCAATGGAGGCATTACATTCTCAGGAAGGAGACAATCATCCACACTGATCATAAGCCATTGCAATTCATGTAGACACAAGGAAAATTGCAGAATGACCACCATCCAAAGTGGTCCACATACTTGCAGCATTTCCATCTCAACATCAAGTATAAGAGAGGAAGCATCAACCATGTCGGTGATTGCCTCAATCACCCACCAATTGCAGTGCTCCCTGCGATGTTATACTCATGCTGCCATGAAACCTCTGAATGGCCCCAACTCTATGAGAAATATCTGGACTCCGCTGCCACCTACCAGATGTTGGTCGCAAACACAGTTGTCATTGATTTCCATCTTTAGGACAGGCCGATGTGCCATCTGGGCCATCTCTGTGTTCCATCAAGTGAGAGATCGAAGCTAATTTGGGAAGCCCACTACATTCGGGTGGCAAGACACTTCGACATAGAAAAGACAATGGTAGTGTTGTAACAACATTTATATTGGACGAAACTTCGACATGATGTCAGCAAGTATACCAGGTCCTACACTGCCTACACCATTTCCAAACTGGTCAGTAAGAAACAAGGCATGTACACCCCTCTGCCTACTCCTGAAATTCCCTGGGAATCCATCTCGATGGACTACATCCTGGGCCTTCCGTCAACCAAGCGGGGAAATGACTGTGTTTTTGTGGTGGTTGATCATTTTTCTAAAATAGTGATTATGGCCACCTGCAAGAAGAGCATCATAGCAGAGGCCACTTCCAAGCTCTTCTTCGAACGAATGTGAGTACATTTTGGGATACCATAAACCATCATCTCAGATCGGGACAATCGATTCTTCAACACATTTTTGTCAAGCCTTTGGTCATTGCTGGACACCAAGCCCACCAAATCCACTGCCTTCGCCCCTAGACGGATGGTGTAACACCCTATTTCCCCCAATTTGTAATTAATCATAAAATAGGAATTTCCATGCTAATGCATGAGAAAAATGTAAATGTATTATTGTTTGAGTTGCCAATAACTCACTATGGGGAGTGAATCCTTGAAAGTACTGGCCATGATATTACTAGAGGAAGAATGTGAAAACTATACAAGAGGGTTCATATATCAAATAACCCCAAATCTCCCTTGATAAGGATGACAAACCTCCTTCGAATCCCAAGGAAAGAAATCAGTTAATGAAGAAAGGACTAGTGGTTGAACAATCAACCACCCCCATGAATGGAAACATGGGTTGTCAGCTCGAAGTACCACAGTGACCTACAGACCTGAGCTTCCTTCTAACAGAAGGAACAAGATAGGTCGGCAAAACCTTCCAGGGTAAAGGGGATATGTAAGGGAGAAGAGACAGGGGACGAGAGAGTGTAAGCTCGTAAGGGATATGCTTCAGCGGAATCACAAACAAAAGGCTAGGAGCTTGATGTGGAAGAGCATATGAGAAACCTCGTCGAGGCCATAACCGAAAGAAAAAGCTCTGAATTGCAGAGAACAGGACCCAAGCAGAAGCTGGGACAGAGACATAACTTCTGAGAACTGTGAGAATTCCCTGGTGATATCATGGCTTGGCATGGGGGTGGCCAGAGTGCTAAGAATGAATGCCTTTGTGCCTATGGTCGGGTGGAAGGACGAACACCCATAGTTAGTTGGTTGGCGGCAACCTGTAATAGATAAGTGATCTCCTGCCCTGTGTAATTTATTTGTAACTGTGTATAAATTGGCTATATTGTGTATGTTGCAGGAATTGTGCATGACTTCTTAATGGATATACTGTATTCCTTTTATCACTACTTGGTTGTATAATTAGGCCAGTAAGAAATCATATGGTTAGGATATGTTTTATACTCGTAAATACTTGTGTCCTGTGGTGGCATAAGCCCGAGTCATGAACTGTGTGTTCGTCGACCATGAACACAGTTTCATGTAAACCTTCCTAATCGTTTTGAGTCCCTTGGAGGACGAAGCCTATTAAGCCCAGAAGAAGAGTGCAAGGCTCTTAAGTCCTTCATAGCTGACGAAGCTCAGGAGGGATAACACTTGCAGAGTGTTCCTTAAACCAAGGTGGATTGCAGAGGAAGGGACAAAGGTTTGAAACCTTTGGGGATCGAAATTATTCAAGGACTGGAAGCAGTGAAGGCTCCAGAGGAAAAACGATCAATATTGGAGGAATGCAGAGATGAGGACGGACAACCGTCAGATCTACAAAAGTAGCGATAACCTTTACGCTTCGTGCCCAAAGGAGGATTTTGACGTTCGGGGAAACAGAGGTAGAGATCCCTTCGAACGTACGATACACGAAATCTTGACGGGAAGTTAGACCGTCAGATATCAAGTTGGACACATGTCAACCGATGGAAGAACCAAAGGAGGAACGCGTGCCAGTCGGGCAGCATTTCGCTGACTCGCGATTGGGAGATGTCAAAGGGCAAGACTACACCAACTCACGATACGCGAAATAACGACGTGATCGTGGCCATTGACCCAGGAGTGGTCTGGACCGTCGATCGTCTAGAGGGATATTTCGACGTTTCGAGAGTCGGGGGTTCGAAGGAAATAAACTTACAACGTGCGAGTCATGAAATCCCGAACTCTTCGAAGAGGAAATCAAGTCGTCCATTGTAGAGGATGTGTGGCGAGAGCTCAACATTTCGTTGACTCATAGAGTAAGAAGGTCAAAGAACATACTGTTCGAACTAGCGATGTGCGAAGTCGCGATTTGATCGTAGCCATCCATCAAGGAGGGCACGTGGCGAAAGCTCAATGTTTCGCTCACTCGCGACTCGAAGGAGTCAAGGGCAAGGTTTTAAGGACTCGTGATACGCGAGATCACGAAAGGATCCAGACCGTTGGATCCAAGCCACGGGAGAACTGTTGGATCAGAACCTCCACGTGGTATCGCATATCGAGGGTTCAAAGGTTGAAAGAATTTCTTTTCGACTGCAGAATTCATGAAGTGTCAAGCATCGAGGGCTCGTGCGAACACGTGGCACATCTATTAGGTGGGGACCACGTGGTTGACAGGTGGTGGACACATGTCGCCTGGGAAAGAGTCAACCCATTGTTGACCTTTCGCATTTCAGGGATTCACAAAGGAGGAGCACAAGGGCTCAACACTCCAACTTGCAAAGTCGCGAGTTGCGAGTAGTACTAGTGTTTAGCCTAGCCTACGGTTATATGTAGTAGGCGCTAGTGAGGAGGGAGACATACCCGTATCACATTTCGGGTATCGACATTTGGAGAAAGAGGAGTCGAGAGCCTTGACTCTCCAACTCGCGAGTTGCGAAAGGTGCTTGTGCTAAGGCCAAGTTGTGGTTGCTTGGAGGAGGATAAGGGAAGGGATGGTCTACGCTAGGCCCTGTAGAAATTTAGGGATTTTGTCCCTCGAAGAAAAGACAAAAAAAAAATTAGTTGTCGTAGTGGGTGTGTGACAGATGGCCAAACCAAGGTCGTCAACCGGATGATCGTGCATATCATGTGCATGTACAATTCCAAGCATCCATGCACATGGGGTGAGAGTCTTCCCTATGTTCAACACATCTACAACAGAGCCATACATAGCTCAATTGAACACATCCCCTTTCAAGTGGGGTTTGGATTTCAACCATTGGGTCCCATGGATGTTGCACTACCCCTTGCAGCCACCTAGACAGACTCGTCCCATGCACAAAATGAAGCCGACAAAGGTACATGTTTCATTGAGTGAATCCATCACATCTGCCAACAGTTTCAGGATATTTTGCAAAAGTCCAATGTCAAGTACAAGCAACGCCATGATCAACACCAGGTGTCACACAAGTTTTAGGTGGGAGATAAATTTTGGTTGCACTTGTAGAAAGAACGCCTTACGTGACCCTATCATAAGATTTGTCCACTCTACTATGGACCTTATACCATCACCAAGGCTGTGGGTGACAAATCTTTTGAGCTCAACATTCCCTCCTTACTTGGCTTGCACCCGATGTTTAATGTGGACCTCCTTCTACCATACTTTCCACCATTATTGGACACCTTAGAGGTAGAAAAACAATTGACACCAACAGAGCTCAACCCTTACTGCATGGAACAAGCATCCACTGATCATATTGTGGACACACAAGTCAAGGGAAATCGCCAACAAAAGTTTCATCTTTATCGTGTTTTCAAAGAAGGGCAACTCTTACACCAAAGCAAGTGGCTCACTAGGGGCTAAATTCAACATAAATTTCCTTATCTTATGGAGGAACTCAATGCAATGGAGACCATTGCTTCCTAAGGAGGGAGGATTGATCAAGGTGGATATTGGTGGCCACCCAACTTTTACAACCGGCTCACATACAATTTTCCATTTTGGCATTTTTTTATAGTTTTTCGAGTCCCAAACTTTCGGGGCCATTTTGAGGCCCTAAACGACTTTTTTTTTGGACTTTTGGGGGGCCACAAATTGCCAACTACATACTTAGATTGCTAATGACATACCTTGATCATCGACTGAAGTTGTACTTTTCAAATAGACCTTTCCAACAAGGTATCGAACGCCTAAAATGGAGATCGTATGCAAAAGTTACGACCCTGGGAAGTTGATGTACCAACTTACCGCAACGAGGCTCACGTGACTTTTGGCGCTTCATCTCCTAGGGTTAGGTTTTTGGATGTCTAGGGTTTTGTCATTCATGTTTGATGTAAAAATTCCTTTGGAGCCTCATTGTACTCATCTTCTTGCGAATGAGCGTAGCCGTCACATCTCTTCTCATAGATACGTTGCCACCATTCTAGCAAGCTTGTTTCAGTCTTCATTTTACAGTTTCAGCATATTTCTTATTTAATAGAAGTCAAGTTTCATTGTATCTCTGTTATTATTTTCATTGTGTCTCTGTGTTAATATTATAAATCTGTGTTTTCATTTAGTTCTACTCATAAATTCGAATCATTATTGTGATTGTTCCTTTTTCATGATTATTCTCTTTTTCGTGATTATTCTAAACTTACATCTTAAATTCTCCAAGTGGTACCTTAATTTTATTACATAGATCTGGATTTATTATTTGAATATGGATGAACATTTTGAAGAGTTTGTGTTTCCCGTGTGAGTCATCCATAACATTCAACCCTCCCCTTTATTTTGCTAGCATTATAATAATCTAAGGAAATAGGTACATTAGATAAGGGAGGTCCTTAACATACAAATAATCTAACCAACATAGATCCATCTTAACCTTAAATCTATTTAGCACTGGGAGGGATAAAAGAGAAATGGAATATCATATTTTTATGTGCTTAAAATGTGAGGATTTAGATGGATCTGCATTGATTTATTTTATGACATGTTTTTTTCGTATTCCTTTTTATTATTGTAGTCTATCTTTTTTTTTCACTTTTACATTGCAAATGCAACTTTTTTTTTCATTTTAGTTTATTAGGATTACCTTTTTTTACACGGGTCATCCATATCAAGTTGTAAAACACACTTTGCTTTGCAATTAAGATATTAAGTTGACTATTGGGGTGGCAAGCATGGGTGGGAGTATTTTTTATCCTGGAGATAACATTGTTACACTTTATTCGTGGGGATTGGGAGTCACTTCTAACAACATAACTAAATCTTACACTCTTTTCTAGGGGGTAAGTCTTGCTAGAGAAAGGAATATCAACAAGTTGACAGTATTTGGAGACTCAATGACCGTGATCAAAGCGACCACTAACTAATCTCAATCTGAAATCAACTTATTCAATGGGATAATAGGTTGGGTCATCACGCTCAATCAAAAATTCCAAGAATTCCATCTCTACCATGTTAAACGGAACTTAAATTCCAATGTTGATCATCATGCCAAAGGGTGCACTAGACTAAGCAAGGGTGAATTTGATCCAGATTTAGGAGCGGAACAAATTGATTAACAAACTGAATACAATAAACATGGAGATATGAAGAACAACACAGATATCCAGTGAACAATATCTTCTACTGAATAAATGAAATAGGCTGAAACTGTAAAACTACAGAATTGAAACACTTGCTCGAATGGTGGTAGCTATCTCTGAGAAGAGATGTGGCCGCTACGTGCATCCATCTAAGTAGAATGATTATAATGAGGCTCCAGAGGCCTTTTTAACATTACTAATGAATGCCAAAACCCTAGACATAAAAAAACCTAACCCTAGGAGATGAGTTGCCAAAAGATATGTGGGCCCCTATGGGTAAGTTGGTACCTCAACTTCTCAGGGTCGTAACTTTTTCATACGACCTCTATTTTAGGCGCGTGATAGCCCGTTGGAAAGGTATTTTTGAGAAATACACATTACGTCATCAAACTCCGACTCTATCTACAGTTTGACTTTGGTGATAAAAAAAAACATTGTTTAGGGCCCCAAAACAACCCTTGAAGTACAGGGAGATGTGTTGACATGAAAACATACAAAATAATCCAGTTGGATTAGGTGGGAGGCCACCAATATCCACGTGGAAGATGTGTAGGGATTCAAACAGCCCTAGAAGTGTAGAACCCACAATTACAAATAATTACAGAAGAACGACTAAAAACTATCAAGAGGAGTTGGTTGGAATAGGTTGGTGGCCACCAATATCCACCTAGATCAGTCCTCCCCCATTAGGAAGCAATGGTCTCCATTGTGTTGAGTTCCCCCAACATGTGAGGAAACTTCTGCTGAATTTGGCCATGGTTTAGCCACTTTCCTTGGTGGAGGAGTTGCCCTGCCTTGACAACCTGATAAAGTTGGATCCTCTGTTGGTGGGTTCCCTTGACCTGTGTGTCCACTATCTCATTAGTGGATGCATGTTCCATGCAGTCAGGGTTGATCTCTATTGGTGTCAATTGTTCTGCAATATCCGAGGTGTCAGTTGTTCTGCGATCTCTGAGGTGTCCAATAATGGTAGAAAATATGGCTGAAGGAGGTCCACATTGAACATTGGGTGCAAGCCAAGGACGAGTGGAGTGTTGAGCTCAAAATCATTACTACCCACAACCTTGGTGATAGTGTAAGGCTCATAGGGAAGTGGGAGGAGCTTCCGATGGGGCCATGTCAGACACTCTTTATAAAAATGTAACCAGACCTTTTCTCCAACCTGAAACTGGTGCGGTACCCTGTGTTGATCACGACGCTGCTTGTACTTAGTATTGGCTTTCTGCAAAATCTCATGGACCTATTGGTGGATGTGTTGAATATGCTCAATGAATCTGGTGGCTTTGTCAGTCTTAGACTAAACATGGGAAGAGTTTGTATGTGTGGTTGCAAGAGGTAGTGCAACATCAATGGGACCCAAGGGTTGGAATCCCAGCCCCACCTCAAATGGGCTATGGTCGATGGAGCTATGGAGAGCCCTATTGTAACTGTGATGAACATAGGGGAGACTCTCATCCCATGTATGTGGATGCTTAGATTTGTACATGCGCAAGATGTGCACAATCATCCGATTGATTACCTCTATTTGGTAGTCTATTTGGAGGTGGAAAGCAGTGGATTTAGTGAGCTTGGTGTCCAACAGTGACTAGAGACTCAACCCAAATGTGTTGAGGAACCTGTTGTCCCGGTCGTAGATGATGGTCTGTGGTATCCAAAAATGGACCCACACTCGTTCAAAGAAGATCTTGGCAGTATCGATCGTTGTGATGTTGTTCTTGCAGGTTGTGAGGATGGCCATCTTCGAAAACCAATCAACTGCCAAAAATACACAATCATTGCCTTGAATGGTGGACGGAAGGCCAGACATGTAATCCATCGAGATGGATTCCCAAGGATTCTCGGGGGTAGGAAGAGGGGTGTATAAGCCTTGCTTCTTGATGGTTGGATTGGAAATGGCACAGGCAATGCAAGATCTGATATACTTACTGACGTATTGTCAAAGTTTTGGCCAATAAAAATGTTTCTGTAGAACGACCACATTTTTCTCCACGCCAAAATGTCTTGCCATCTGACTATAGTGGGATTCCCAAATCATCTTTGCACGCTCGTTTGCAGGAACACGGATATGGCTTAGATGGCATAACAATATGTCCTTAATGTGAAAATCGATGGCATTCACGCCTGTACCCAAGATTTGATAGATGGTGGTGAAGTCTGGATCTTGCTGATAAAGTTGGGTCCACTAAGATGCCTCATGTCCACAGGAATGGAGCACAGTGGTCAGTGCAGCCATGAGAGGTCGACTGAGGCATTCATCGACATGATTTGTGCTCCCTGTCATATACTTAATGTTGAGATGGAATTGTTGCAGGTAGGTGGACCACTTTTGATGGCGGTCGTTCTACAACTTCCCCTGTGTCTATATGAACTTCAGAGGCTTGTGATCAGTGTGGATGATCGTCTCCTTTCCTAGAATGTAATGTTTCCATTGACGACATGCTTGTACAATGGAATACATTTCCTTGTCGTAGATGGGGTATTTCCGGACAATATATGAGAGTGTCTCACTATGGTATTCCATCGGATGACTGTGCCGAGTGAGAACTGTGCCTACAACATAGTCAGATGCATCAGTCTCAATCTCGAACGGTTGTTGCAAATCAGGCAAGGAGAGTACTGGAGCTGAGAACAAGTGATGCTTCAGATCATAAAATGTATGTTGTTGTTCCTTCCCCCACACGAAATTTTCTCTACCACCGCCCTTGGTCACTTGGATGAGGTCCCATGCAATATGGGAGAATCCCAATACGAACCGTCGGTAGAAGTTAGCCAGTCCCAAGAAGCTCTAAAGCTCAGTTGGTGTGGTCAAGGTTGGCCAGTCACGGATGACTTGGATCTTAGCTAGATCAACATGTACCCCATTCTTGTCAACAATGTAACCCAAGTATTGGACCATGTTCATGCCAAAGGAGCATTTTTCCAAGTTGGCATATAGCTTGTGATGTTGCAGAGTGCTAAAAAACTGTTGAATATGCCACATGTGCTCCTCCCAAGTTCTATTGAAGATGAGGATATCATCCAAATATACCATGGTAAAAGAGTTGGTGAAGGGTCTCAATACATCATCCATCAACCTCATGAAAGTGGTTGGTGCATTTGTTAAGCCAAAGGGCATGACCAGCCATTCGAAGAGACCTTCTTTAGATTTGAAAGTTGTCTTCCATACATCAGTTGGTTCGATGGGAACCTGGTGGTAGCCAGAATTTAGGTCAATATTGTTGAAGAAATTTCCCCCCTTGAGTTGTTCAAGAAGTTCATCAATCCTGGGAATTGGGTATTAGTTCCTGACTATGATTTTGTTTAATTCTTTGTAATCAATGCAAAGTCACCAGGTCCTATCCTTCTTCTGCACTAGTACAATCGGGCTTCCACAAGGGGAGGAGTTGGGTCTTATGTGCCCCTTTTGAAGAAGCTATTGGATCTGACGCTTGATTTCGTCATTTTCCATCAACAAGCAATGATAGACTGGTCCATTAGGCAGAGGTGCACCGGGTGTAGATAAATTGGATGCTTGACTTGGCAGTGCGTTGGTTCCCCGGTGGGTGAGGAGAAAATGTCTCTGTACTCTTCCAAGATCTCATCCACTTGCTTCTGCTGTAAAGAGAGGCTCTGCGTTGAGGCCATGGATGTGGCAAAAACCTTCTGCTTACTGTGAGCACAGATCACAAAGAAGATGAACTTCCCGGTCTGTGAAATGACCTTACTGCATTGCTTAGCAGAGATTAAAGAAATAGTGGTAGGCGGGGCTACCTCTGGTATCCTCTACAATTGTCTACCCAAAGTAATAATAACATTGCAGGCTCTAGACTCATACACAACATGATGCTTCCACATATATGGTTTTCCTAAAATGAAATCACAAACTTCAAGGAGATAAATATCACACAATACCTTGTCTTTGAAAGGATTGATGTCGTAAGGAAGACGACATTGTTGGCTGACACAGAGATATCTTCCTTGGAAAAGTCAGTTGATGGTGCAGGGATGCAAGTGCAGTGTCGTCAACAGGTCCAACCACTTGACAACCTCTGTTGAGATCAAGTTCTTCTGACTGCCATTATCAACAATGAAATGAAGCAGAGCCCCCTTTACCCACATCTATGAGTGAAAGAGGCATTCCCCTTCCTCTGGTTCACTTGGATGGACTTTAGTAGTAGCGATAGTGGCACTGGGTTCAACATCGATAATCCGCTTCCCTCCTTCTAGATTTAATTCAGAGTCAGAATTGGCCTTTGAATCAGAAGCCTTCAACTCGACCATGAGTGACTGCTTGGAGCAACATTCTTCATTGTTGTGCCAAGGGATTTTATGGTATTCAAGCCATTTTCCCGTTTCCTTCTTCATCTTTTCATTTCCCTTTTCGTGTTGCGGCTTGAACTAGTTGTCCTGATAGTGGACATATTTTCTCTATCCCTTGTTGTGTGGGTTGGGGACGCCTTTTCCCTTCTTCAACCATGAGGATATTGCAGATCCAAACTCTCGCCTCTTCTACTTAAATTTATGCTCGATCTTGACATCATATCTTTAAGTTGTACCAAATGAGGCGATGTCCAGAAACTCCATTTATGTTTGAATGCATATATGCAAACAACCACGGTATTTGAGAACTAGATGTCGCTCAGAGTCTTTAATACCCAATTTGGTGCGTAGAGTATCGAAAATATTGGTGAAATCTGGTACTGTCTGGCCCCTTTCATGATGCAGGGTGCTCCATCTAGTGTACTAGTCATCGTAGCTTCCAACAAGATAGTATTGTTATTTAATGGCATCCCAAAAGGAATCCCATGTAGGGGAAACCACAAATATTGTAGATTCCTCTATGGCCCTTTGCTTAGAGTAAGTATCCCACTAGTCCTTAATACGAGGGATGGCCTTGAGGAGTGCAGAAGTAATATTTTCCCAATCAGAAAAATTGTGGACCGAAAAATACCCTTCAAGCAGATTCAACCATTTATCTACAACATCTGCATCTATCAATCCTTCAAATAATGGAATATAAAAATTTACATGTACCTTGAAGGGGGTTGCATGGCCGCTTGATGAAGATGCTTCTCTTGTGGGCAGTCGCCGAAGGATCTACGCAAAGTTGTCCATCATTTCATTCCTTTTCATGCAAGGGCTTCCTCAAGTGACATTTTAAAAGAATTTCCTGCTCCACCATCTTTCTTTTCGTCCCCCATGGGTTGTTGTCGGGCTCGGCATGACCGATCTTGCAACATATCGATTGGTTTGAGTCCCAACTTCTTGTACCCAGATCTTGTCGGGTACATGCATGAAGAAAATAAATGAAGAGCAGACCGTTCTGATACCACTGATCCAGATTTAGGAGCGGAATGAACTGATTAACAGACTGAATACAATAAACATAGAGATATGAAGAACAACACAGATATCCAGTGAACAATATCTTCTATCAAATAAATGAAATAGGTTGAAACTGTAAAACTACAGAACTGAAACACTTGCTTGAATGGTGGTAGTTATCTCTGAGAAGAGACATGGCTGCTACGCACTTATGTCTGAGAAAAATTATTACAATGAGGCTCTAGAGGCCTTTTTAACATTACTCATGAGTGCCAAAACCCTAGACATCCAAAAACCTAACCCTAGGAGATGAAACGCCAAAAGTTCTGTGGGCCCCTATGGGTAAGTTGGTACCTCAACTTCCCGCGGTGGTAACTTTTGCATACTACCTCCATTTTAGGTGCGTGATAGCCCATTGGAAAGGTCTTTTCGAGAACTACGCATTACGTCATCAAACTTTGACTCTGTCTATAGTTTGACTGTGGCGAGCCAAAAAAACATTGTTTAGGGCCCCAAAACGACCCTGGAAGTACAGGAAGATGTGTTGACATGAAAAAATACAAAATAAGTCAGTTGGATTAAGTGGGAGGCCACCAGTATCCACCTAGAATATGTGTAGGGCTTCAATCAACCCCAGAAGTGTAGAACCCACAATTACAAAGAAGTACATAAGAACGTGTTGAACTAAAAATTGTCAAGAGGAGCTGGTTGGAATAGGTGGGTGGCCACTAATATCCACTTGGATCATAATTATTGTTTAATGGGGCGGGGGGACTCATGTCT
>ML778799.1:691375-712103 GCA_009831015.1 Picea engelmannii | reverse complement strand
ACGGTGGAAGGAGGTCCGAGGTTCAATCCTCGCGCACTCCATAAAAATTTATACTTAGCCCTAACTAACATTTTATTAAGCTAAATAACTTAACTTAACTTAGTTAATTAGTTAATTAACTTAATCTTAACTTAACTTAATTAATTTAATACTTTAATTATTTTTACTTAATTTAATTTAGCTAATTTAACTTAATTTAATTTAATTAATTTTTCTTAATTTAATTTAAAATTTAAATAAATAAAAAAAAAAACTTATTTTGAAACCCCCCTTTTTTTTATAATTATAATTAAAATAAATAAAATAAAAATAAAATAAAAGAAATTTAAAACTATTAATTTGTTATTATTAAAATAATAGTGAGAATAAACAACAATAACAACAAAAAAATATATATAATAACCTACTCGTGAAACTACACGTACAGGAATGGCATCGTGGGTCCTCGCATGAGGCCCACGTGCCTCCTCCTCCAGGGCTCGTCTCCTTCTAGACTTCTCTTCGGCCTCGTGTTTGACATTCATGAAGCCGCACCCATTCGAAACCTTTTCCAGGCGTACACATTTTTGTTGTGGCATATTTGCGTTTGATTCGTAGCTTCACTCGCACGCAAGTGGGTACAGGTCGTAGCTTCACTAGCACGCAACCGGGAAAGCTCGGGACAGGCCATGAACATGCTCGTTTTCACTGTGACATATACTAAATTAGAAGGAAATTTGCCCTACTGGCTTTGGTATCACCGTAATACTCAACTTCTGGACTTCTAAAACAATAATTTCACAGGTCGAGTTTTGAGAAAGATTGGTATCTTCGCAACCTCCGAGTTCTGGACTTCTCAGTTGTTGCTTTGGGCAGTCACAGATACAGCCCAAATCGGTTGGCTTGCAATGCAACAAACACACTGGTTTCTACCTCTGTGGGCATTCGCAGCAGACTCTTATCCACCTCATGTCATTTGCTAAATGTTGATGGGTATCGGAAATATGGATTGCTGGGCACGAAACCGATGCAGAGAGGACATCAAAGGACGTCAACAGTGGCTCTGGCAGGTGGGTTCTTTGGATTTGGGAAGAAGAAGACTGGATTTGGGAAGAAGAAGACTGTTTTGCCGGAGATAGTGCAGGCAGGCGATCCTGTGCTGCACGAATGTAATGACTCTGATTTCTAACCATTTCTCCACCTTCGTTTCTACTTTAGTTTAAATTAATGGTTAAGGTTTAGTGTTTGCGCTGCGCATGCTTATGTGTTTACTGTTGGTTTGGTGCTAACTCTTGGTGTTGAATGCGCTGTGCTGGCGCTGCTTTGTGTGTTCGTTGTTCGTGGGGTTTGGTGTTGGCGTTGTGCTAGCGTTGCTTTGTGTGTTTACTGTTGGTTTGGTGCTAACTCTTGGTGTTGAATGCGCTGTGCTGGCGCTACTTGTGCATTTGCTGTTAGATTTTTACGCCTCCCGGGCTGGGCTGGTCTGGTCGAGGTACGACATTCATCTCTCGGACGAATGCACGAGCTCCACTTGCTCAAATCACGGTTTCAGGCTGTTTATGAGGCCCAAACGGCGAGACAGAAGCAGTTTCCAGGAAATCACAAGCGATTTAGGGTTTCGACGCTGCAGAGCCACGACCTTTTGTATTACTAGCAACGAATCTGTGCGGGCAAGGTTTGCTTCTGGTTTTAGGGTTGCTTGCAGGGTTATAGTTTTTTTTTTTTTTTTTTTGCCGTTCCAATTAAAATATTAGTTTGAAAATCACTGTTTTAGCTTACTTTTGTGATACCTTAACTTCTTTGCTTGAATGATTTCTCTCTACTGTAATAAAATTGTTTAGAATTATTTTTTTATACTGTCTTTCCTTTAATACACCTGCTATTTTACAGATCATCTCTATGATTAATAAACAATGGTGAAATTCATTGACTTTCTTGGTGGAGGTTCAAGATTCGAGGTAAGAGATAGTTTGTTTACAATTGTTCATTTATTCGGTTCTCAAGTATTGTTTGGTTATATTCTAACGTGAACCATTTGTCTGGACAAGGTTCTTTTATATCCCTTGGGTGAACTTGGATTCGTGAATCCATATATCATAGGTACACATTTTATTCTAGAAATCCACTAAGTATGCTCTCTGGAAGTGATAGTGTGTTCGGCTCTTAATCGTCTAGGAAATTGGTATTGTGGTTATTCTTACAGACTTTGTGTAAATTGCTCTGCGGAGGTTCTTGAAGCTTAGCTACTTTGTGGTGTGAAGTCATAGAAAATCAATGTATTTTAAACCTTGAAAGAATGGCTGAAGGAGAACAAGATTTTGTTGAAATAGTTGATGAGGCTCACTTGGATATTAAAAAAAAATATACGGATTCAGTGAGGAGTCGAGCAGCTGGAGCAATAGCAACCTTCATTGGAACAACAAGGAATACGGTTGAGGATAAACAGGTTCTGGAGCTTAGATATGAGGTTCCATTCATTTCATTTCAATTCTTATTTCATTTATATATATATTGAATAACTTGCATAAACAAGCATTTGGTTTGGTTTGCAGGTTTGGTTTGGTTTGCAGGTTAGGCGGGAGGGACTTTGGCCCTTAAGGCTCCAGTATTTCAATCGGGCTCTGATACCAGATGTAAAGACCTTAATTAATTATAACAACCATTAAATTAGAAAACCACAGTAAAATTTAATAATTACTGCATCTAGCACATTCGAAATCTAATTTTTCATATTAATAAAATTTACTAACAATTTAATTCAATTCAATTCAAAAGATTCGTAACTCTAACCTGAATCTGATGCTGCTTCCTTAGCTTGAATCTGATGTTGCTTCCTTAGCTTGAATATGATGCTGCTCCTTAGGACACCCCAAAACCAACCTCCCTGCCGACTAGTAACGCCTAGCCCTAGGACATCAATGGATGTCCTAGCCCTCCGAGCCCAAAACCTCCTTAGCCCCCCGGTGCACTGTAAATTCCACTGTAAACTCACTCTCCCCAATACTCCAAGTTATCCCCTCTCATAGAATGAATGCCCCTCCATAATCCTTCTCCACCTCCCTTATTCCTCCTTCACCGCCCCCGCACATTAACTCCCACCTAACTCTTTATTACACCTTATCCCATTCTTAATGACCTTATCCTATTATTAAATGCCTTATCCCTTATTAAATGCCTTATCATGCCTTATCCCATTCACAGGAACGTAACTTAAATTAGTATTATATTTTTTATTATCAACCATTAATTTAATACTTAATTAATTAGTTAATTAATTAATAATCAAATTAATTATATTATATTATAAATTAATCAAATTAATTTAAACATTATATTATATTATCCACCCCTTATTCAATACTTTTTTTTTTTGGATTATTTATTAAATTAAAACATCTTAATAATTAAGGGTCGTTACATCCCAACCCCACCTAAAAGGGGTTGTGGCCGGTTGAGCTATGTATGGCTCTGTTGTAGTTGTTCTGGACATAGGGAAGACTCTTATCCTAGGTGCGGGGGTGCTTGGAATTGTACATGCGCAGGATGTGCATGGTCATCTGGTTCACGACCTCGGTTTGGCCATCTATCTGGGGGTGGAAGATAGTAGACTTGGTGAGTGGTGTCTAGCAGTGACTAGAGGCTCGACCAGAATGTGTTGAGGAACTGGTTGTACCGATCTGAGATAATGGTTTGTGGGATCCCAAAGTGTACCCACACTCGTTCAAAGAAGAGCTTGGCAGTGACCTCTGATGTGATGCTCTTCTTGCAGGAGACCAATATTTCCATCTTGGAAAAGTGATCAATAACCACAGAAACATAGAGACATAGTGAACAATAACAAAGATATAGTAAAACTTGACTTCTATTAAATAAGAAATATGTTGAAAACTTTAAAATGTGATGGCTACACTCATTCGCAAGAAGATGAGTACAATGAGGCTCCAAAATCCTTTTTACATCAAACATGAATGCCAAAAACCTATACATCCAAAAACCTAACCCTAGGATATGAAGTGCCAAAAGTCATGTGGGCCCCTTCGAGGTAAGTTGGTACATAAACTTCCCAGGGTTGTAACTTTTGCATACGATCTTCGTTTGGGGCATTCGATACCTTGTTTCAAAGGTCTATCTGAGAACTACAACTTTTTTAGGGGGTAAATGAATGTCGTTGGAACCCCCTCCCCGACGTTATTAAAAAAAAAAACCCATCATTTAGGGCCTCAAAATGCCCTCGAATGTTTGGGACTCGAAAATCTAGAAAAAAAAAATTCCAAGATGAAAAATATCATTTCCAAGATAAAATTTGTATGTGATCCATCTGAAAGAGATGGGTGGCCACCAATATCCACCTAGATCAGAGATACTCTTAAACTATTGCTCGAGGAATAATTTTGCACAAATCCTTCGACGACTGCCAACATGCGATGCTTCTTCATCAAGCGACCACTTTGGAGGTGTCGCCCCCTTCAAGGTACAAGTGAGTTTTGATATTCATGTGTTTTAAGGTCAGATAGATGTAGATGTTGTAGATGAATGGTTGACTCTACTAGAAACGTATTTTTCGGTCCACAATTTTTCCGATAGAGAAAAGATTACCTTTTCACTCCTTAAGGTTGTCCCCCATGTTAAGGATTGGTAGGAAATGTATTGTGAGCAAAGGGCCACTAAGAAAACTGAAATATTTGTGGTAACACTTAGTTGGGATTATTTTAGGGATGTTATTAAGGAACAATACTGTAAATGTGTTGAACCTGCACATAATAGATCTAGCTAAACAATAATACACAAATTGCAGAGAGAATTGGAGAAAGAAGAAGAAGGAGAGAAAGAATGGAAGAATTCTCATTAACTGTATTCCACACTCAAAGAGTGAATAATTTACAATAGATATAGGATACATGAGTAACTAATGAGCCATAGTGGTGGTCTAGAATGATTTGGACACACACCAATAGTTACAGGAGTAAACTACCACCTAGTCTAGTCTCTGAGGCAGTTATGGGAGTGAACTGCCATCTAGCCTAGTTAACTAGTCAACTAGTCTTCAGTTAACTGACTGAACAGAGAGTAGTGAGGAGTTAAATAAGTAAAACAAGGGTAATGCGCCAGTCTGATGATGATCCCAAGGAAAGTGCACATTAGCTGGTGATGATCCCAATGTTCCATGGTGACAAAACCAATGCAGCATATAAACTCAACTCAACTAGTCAAACTGAAGTGTCAACTAAAAGAGAATATTCTCCAGGTGGAATATTCTCCCCTAAAATATAGGAGACTGGATGATGACTAATTATGACTAATAAACAAGTAAAAACCTTAGGAAAAATAAATCCTAGGTGTGTGTGAAGTAACTCCAACAAATACTACCCTGTTGGAAGATATGATGACCAATATACGAGATGGACCACACTGCGACAGGAAAGGGACTAGACGATACCAAAGTTCATAAATAAATTCCGTACCTTGCGCACCAAGATAGGTATCAAAGACTCTGAATGAAGTCTAGTTCTCAAGTACCGCTACAATCTTCATAAATGCATCCAAACATAAATGGAGTTTCTCGACATCTCATCACTGGGCGCGACTTATCACTATGTTGTCAAAATCGAGCAGAAATTTAAACAGAAGAAGTGAGAGTTTGGATCTGTGAATTCCTCACAGTAGAAGTAGGGAAAAGGTGGCCCCAACCCACATAACAAAGGATGGACCCTGTCACATACCCACTATGGAAAAAATAAAATTTTCGCTCTTCCTCAAGGGATAGAATCCCCGAATTCCTACGGGGGCCTAGCGCAGGCTATCTCTTCCCTTATCCACCTCCATTGGATCGTTGGTAATGACCACAGGCCAAGCCAAGAGGCACCTTTCGCATTTCGCGACTCAGCAATGCAAGAGAGTCAAGTCTTTCGACTCTTCAAACCCCGAAACCCGAAATCTTACCTTCGATGAGATCGACGGCTGCGAATCTCCCTCTGATCTGACGATCCTGGCCATATCAGGATTTTGGTAACCGAAAGTTCGAAATGCAGCGACCCAAACCACTGGTCACTCCATTCCCCGAACTCCGATACGCGAGTTCTTATACGAGATCGAATGATCCTCAATGATTTGGATGCAATGATCCAGATCTTTTTGGAGTTTCGTGAACTGGGAATTCATGATGCAACGACTCCAAATCTCTTGTCACTCCAATCCACGAATTTCGATATGGGAATTCATGTATGAGATCAACGAGGGTCGTTGATCTGGATCTGACGATCACTATCCCTCCTGAGCTTAAGGGTGTTGAAAGACACTCAATCTTAATCCCTTCACTGTTCTACGAGATCCAATGGCCCATGGGATTTCAGAGCCTTCCTTGAACTCTGACCACTCACCACGCGTCTCCTCCGATGGACAGTCAAGCCCCGTGATCTAACGACTGTGATCTCTCTTAAACCAATGACTAGGATTAAGTCGTGATTTCGCGACTCGCGAGTTCTAAGAACTCCTTCCGTTGACTTCTTTCAGCGGCGAGTCAAGGAAATTCCTAACTCTCGCCACGTGTCCTCTGCAAATGGATGGTCCATATTCTTTCAGGACCCGAAATGTTGATTCCCGACTTTAGACCCTTGATTAATTGCTAGCATCTACCTCCTCCTTCTACCACATGACCCTGCCTGTGACCTAGGGCTCATCCACAGAGCGCGTCGGGGTTTCGTATACCGGGATTTCGTGACTTGTGAAGACGAGGGGTCTTGTCCTCTGGTTTCCCGGATGTCAAAATGCTGAAAATTATTCACAATAAACCGGCTCACCCAGATAGCGCGTCGGGGTTTCATATACCGAGATTTCGCGACTTGCGAAGACGAGGGGTCTTGTCCTCTGGTTTCCCGGATGCTGAAACGCCAAATTTTAATCACACTAAACCGATGGTCCAGATCACTCATGGATCAATGACCACGATCATGTCACGATTTCGCAAATCATGAGTTCGTGCGGTCTTACCCTTTGACCACTCCAAGTCGCGAATCAATGAAATGATACCCAACTGCCACATGTACTGTGCCGATGGACGAATCCGAATACTTCAGGACTTCGTCGAGTCCACTCTCCTGCCTATGCAAGGGTTAAGATCGACGCTCAATAGAGCTCCGACATATCCTTGGATCTACGGTCCTGGATCCCATCGCTACTTGCGAAGGCTGAAGGGGTCGAGGTATTAACGCCTTCGTTCCTTCCTCCAATCTAACGGTCATGATAGACCTCAGATCCTCCGAAAGGATCTCGTCCGCTCATCTAGCAAACGAAAGGGTACTCTCTTTCGGTATTTGAAACTCACTATCCTTCCTGAGCTTCGTCAACTATGAAGGACTTGAGAGCTTTGTGCTCTTTCTCCTGGACTTGACTCTTAGAAGAGTCTTGAACACAACTATTGCGCTCCTTCATCAAGGGGTTTCAGGGTTCTATTTGATCGTAGAGAGCCTATGCATATCTTCACTACCTCTCATGAGATTAACAAACTTCATCCTCCAAGGACTCTAAACAATTAGGAGGGTTGACATGCATACATGAAACTGTGTCTGGGGTCGACGAACACACAGTTCGTGACTCTGGCTTATGCCTCCATAGGACACAAGCATTTACGAGTATATAATCATCTCCTAACCATATAATTTCTTACTGGCCTAATTATACAATCAAGCATAAATAAGGGGGATACAGTATATCCATTAAGAAATATGTACAATTCCTGAAACATACACAGTATAACCAATTCATACATAGTTACGGTTAAATTACACAAGGTAGGAAATCACTTATCTATTACAGGTTGCCACCAACCAACCGACTGTGGGTGTTCGTCCTTCCACCCGACCATAGGCTCAGAGGCATTCATTCTTAGCACTCTGGCCACCCCTGTGCCAAGCCATGATATCACCAGGGAGTTCTCACAGTTCTTAGGAATTATGTCTCTGTCCCAGCTTCTGCTCAGGTCTTGTTCTCTGCAACTCGAAGCTTTCTCTTTTGGTTATGGCCTCGACGAGGTTTCTCATATGCTCTTCCACATCAAGCTCGCAACCTTCTGTTCATGATTCCGCTGGAGCATCTCCCTTACGAGCTTACGCTCTTCCGTCCCGTGTCTCCTCTCCCTTGTGTATCCCCCTTACCCTGGAAGGTTTTTGCTGACCTATCATGTTCCTTCTGTCAGAAGGAAGCCCAGGTTTGCAGTTCCCTACGGTACTTCGGGTTGACAACCCATGTTTCCATTCATGGGGGTGGTTGATAATTCAACCACCGGTCCTTTCTTCATTAACTGATTTCTCTCCTTGGGATCCGAATGAGGTTGTCATCCTCATTAAGGGAAATTTGGGGTTATTTGTCATAATGAACCCTCTCTTATAGTTTTCAAATTCTTCCTCTAGTGATATCATGGCCAGTACTTTCAAGGCTTCACCCCCACAGTAAGTTATTGGCAACTCAAACAATAATACATTTACATTGTCCTCATGCATTAGCATGGTAATTCCTATTTTATGATTAATTACAAATTGGGGGAAACAGGGTGTTACAATTCCCTCCCCCTTAAAGGAACACCATCTATTGTTCCTGAGTCTGTACTTAAGGCTCAAAAGTACAGTGTCACGGCATCCGAAAGTGTTTAGGATATGGAGAAGTGAGGGAGTCAACCTTCGGAGAAAGAAACTAAGGGAGATTTCTTCGTTGGGGTTGTCTGGCTTCGAATTGTTCCTGAATATTTGTGTCTCGTTCAATGGCTGCCCATGATTGTTCAAGTTCGACCCGGTTAGTTGTTGTTTTAAGGATAGTGTTGAAAAGGTTTAGGGCGATGTGTGTTTGGTTCAATAATTCAGGTTCGACATTAGGCTGAGTTGGTATAGGGACTGTCATGGGGGAACAATAAAGATATAAACACTTTTAGGAAATATTAAGTGTTGTCTCAGTTTGATCTTATAAAAGAGAACTTACAGTTGCTGAAGTAACATATAGATGCAAATCTAAGGCTCGTTCCCGTAACTGTATCATATCTTTATAAAAGGGGTGAGATGGGAGAAAAACATTGAGCCATTTACAAAGTAAAGCTCCAACCAGTGGAAAACTCACGACATAAACGGGAGAGGAAAATATGTAAGAAAATAACCAATGTAACAAAGAATATATGTAGAATTCTGAAACTGCAGATTGGTCTTACACAGATGATAGCTGGTGCAGAGGAAAGGCAATAAACAATTACAGAAAACCCAAAATCATTCGTTATAGTAGTGGTCGTACTAAATTACAACGAAGCACATCAATTATGAATATGAATTGAAATGTAAAAATGAGATACAAGGAAGAAAACTTGTGATACAGAAGTGACGGAATTGAGAATCTCCAGATCTGCTTGTATTAACTCTCAATGTAAAAAACTCTATTACAAATACTCAAAAAGGGTCCAGCCCCGTTTATTTCTCTCTGGGGTATATTTATACAATTTCTCTCAATAGTCTCAAAAATTTCAGTTATGATAGAGGAGAGAGCGATCGCTCCATCTCCCCTATTTTGTCTTCACTTAGCGCCAGGTGCTCGTCTCCGCGCGGACTCGGTGCAGGCGATACATCTTTCCACAAGCTGAGATATGAGCCGTGAAGGTTCCGCTTGACAGCTGGCCTCGACGAAGTAACATTCTCTGGCTAACTGCTGCAGCTTGTCTCCCATTTGTGCATCAATGATGTCGAGGGCACTTAGTTGCGCACTGGGATGGATCAAGTGCTTATCAACTCGGGCCATGTCCACCCTATCTATCTGAGAGATATCGACCGAATCTCTCTCATATTTCTCTTTCATATCAAGCGAGATCTGTTCCACATTCATTTGCATCAATGTTTCTGCGTCGCCTCCACTATCCATACCCAACAGCTCGCCATCTATAGAATTGAAGGCTTCTTCTAATGAATTGGTTACCTTTTGGGCTTGTTCCTTGCCCAGGGCAATGTTGTGCTCCCAATCCTTCAACAGAATATTACCTCTAGTTTGTTCTGGGATGGTGAGTCCGGGAGAACCTGCCAAAACTCTGTTGTTCGTGGCTATCACCGCCTTCTGGAAGGAAACCCGAGCCGCTTCAACATCCCTCTCTCTGACAGTCAGGTTCTCGAAAACCTGATTCATCAACAAAAAATTCTCTCGGATCGCTCCCACTTTGGCGAGCAAATTCTGTGTGCAGAAGAGATTATGTTCTGAATCTCGATCACTCGGGATTTAAACCCATCGACGTCGATCATCCTGCTTTCGACGATCTCTACCTGAGCCTGCAGCTCTGCAATCATAGTCCTCTGTTGACCCGCCTGTATCCGACTGTCTCGGACCACTAGATGTGCTTGCTCGAGCTTGGTTTTAAGCACCTCTATCTCATTTTTATTGGCCAGTCGGGCCAGCTCTATCTCCGCGCTCACCTGGCCTTTAGCATTTTCCGTGGCCGAGGCCAATCTGGCCTCGAGAGTCCTGATCAGGCGATTTTTCCTATGGAGTTGGTTCTTTAAAAGTCCAACCAAAAATTGATTCGCCGATGCATACGCTCCTCGCGTCCCTACTATCTCAGTGGCGAATTGCTCATTCTTTTTATTTTTTCCATCGGTCATGACCTTGAACTTCTTCGCAGTCAATTCTCTCTCTTGGTAGAATTCTCTTTTTACTACCACTTTTCTCTTTTTATCAAAGAAGAACTTGTTCGGAGGAAGTTCTTCTGCTCTTATGGGCTTCAACTCCTCATTAAATATCCATCCCTCTTCGATATTCCCCTGCGTCGACTGCAAGGGGGTGACAGAAGTGATGGGTTCCCCAATTTGTTTGGCTGATTTTCCTGGGGTGTCAACCGGGTCCTGTTTCTTCGGAGGTTCAGGGGTCTTTGTCTCAGTTTCCGGATTTTGTTTCTTTGGCAGGTCTAGAGTTTGTGCCTCTGCTTCCAGATTCTTTGTTTGTTTCCCTTCATTCTGGCATTTTTCCGAGTCAGGAGCTGCATCTTTAGGGCCTTCAGTTTCGTTCGGTTCTGTCTCGGAAGCGCCCAAACTCCCTCCTCGCAACACAGTGGGAAGACAACTTCGCCTATGTTCCTGAAATTTCAATACAGAGGTTGTGTCTTCGGGTGCTAAGGATCGGATCCGAGCTAGCACTTCCTCATAAGACTTCGCCCCTCGGAAAATGTCATCCGGGGGTGAAATATCATGTTCAAACCTCTTTAGCCCACAATTAGCTAAATGGTTGCTCACAACTCTCTGAGGATCATGTTTTTTATACTCGATGGAGACCAACTTCAGGTCTTCCAGGGATGCAGCCTCGGCTTTGGCATGCCCGAAATCCAATAAAGAATAAGAATTTAGCCGAATGGGAAAAGACGACCACACCTTCTTTGAAAATCCTTTGAGTTCTTTACTCACCCCACCAATCACTGTTTTTCGGGCGACCTCGCGACAAGCCAGCTTATCGGGGATGAACAGTGGTAGTGCAAGTGGGGGAAACACTCTGAAGTAGGAGAACTTTGCCTCCACGTACCAGTCCGCTATACCACTTAGATTTGCAGCAATGATGTCCGAGATACGAGGTGGTGGGTGACCAAAAATGGCGATATGCAGGGGCACCATCACCCAATTGAAAATTTTGTATATGAAATTGTCCGCTTTATTTTCCCATAGCTTTTCGTGATATACATGTATGGGCCTGTCTTCGGCTGGATTCCAAGCCCAACTCATCAAGGGGAATGGTGTCATGGAACATATCGCGTCCATAATATATGCGGACATGAAAAATGAGGACGACCTCCCACTTGCCTTCTTCTCCCGATACTCTGTGACCCGGTTGGCCAAACTGTCCGAGAGTATATTTGCCCAATTAAACGAGCAACCTTCTGCAACCCGAAACATCAGAGGCACCCACGCAATGAAAAAATGCGATGTGTCCTCTCTCCCAAACAGTCGGCATGTCATCATGGCCACATACTTATACTGTGGCTCTAGCGAAGCGATTGCATAAACGCCCTGGTCATTTGCTCTGAATTTCGCGGTGCGCGAAACCCAATCCTTTATCAAACCGGGCATGGTTTTATCATATTGTGTGCACTCCTTTTCTTTGAATTCCTCCAGGAATTCAGAACCATATGTGTATTCAGACGTTGCCGGGAGCTTATACATGGTTTGGATATGTTCTGGCCTAAAAGTCCCGACCGTGACCCGCTGCTGGTTCATGATAGTCCTGGTGGGTAGGTCTATGTGATCCAACGCCCATCAGATCATGTCATAATAGGGGAGCAACCATGGTCTGGTTGCTATCCTGTGCATTCCGGATTGGACAACTATCTTGTATTTAGTGTTCAGGTCATCCTTTTCATTGTCATATGAGTCTGAATAATTCACCAATTCTGATTGCAGAATGTCTGAAACAAATGATCAGCAGGGGACCGAGTTGACACTCCGGGGTGAAGTGTCGGAGACATTGTCTGAGCCTTGTCCTGCGACCTCGACGTTCGCCTTTGCTTCTTTCCGTGGAGCCATAGCCGAAGCTTACGTTTTCACCCTTCTACGATAGAACTGCGTATACATGCAGAAATTAGTTCACTCAGAAATGACGAGCTCTGCGTGCTTATGAAAGTGCTTTCGTTATAATAAAATGAAACTCTTATATATATTTGAAAATTCTGTACTTTTCGAAATAATCCTTTCAAATCGTAATTAGAAACAAATTAATTGCGTAAAATCCGATCTTATATGCGTGGATTTACCCTTATTCTCCATAAATGTCATAAATTTCTGGCGGTTTGACAGTCAATCGAAGTATGGAGAGCAAATGGCTATCTCGGGAAACGTGCAGGCCTCGAGGCGCGGGATATATCTTGCTTTATCTTAAATTATCAAATCTTACCAACGATAATCAATTTCTCGTTGTTCGCTACATCGTGGAATTTCTTTTAACATTTTGAGTCCCTAACTCCCGAGACCGCGAGGGCCAATTTGGCTTAATTAAAGGTAATTGTGATTCAAGGCATAATCAATTTTATAATCGTTTTACTCGCCATATCGCTACTCGGAACTTCGAAGATAATTTTCTGGGAGACTAGTATGCCGAGTCGCAAAACCGCGAGATGGTGATAATTAAGACTCAATTAAGAGTAAGAAAAACTTGGATTAGGCGATTAATTAATCATGTTATAATTACATCGTGACTTCGTGAGTCGGGGTTTTAGATGCCGTAACTTTCGAAAAGATAGTGTCGAGTGGTGAAACGTCGAGAACGGATTTTAACCACTGTTAGCTTTTTTGCCTTTAATCCTTGACCAGGGTTATCCGGGAAAGACTTCGCGTTCTCGGCTCTCGTTGCTGTAAAAGTAAAAATTCGGACTTGTCGAACGCCGAGGTGCGAAACCCCGACGACGTTTAATCATGAGTTAAAGGTTTTACCCTGGTTACTGTCTTGAGTAAAAATTTAAAACGACTTCGTCGTTTCGTGACTCGGGACGTGTGAACTCATGGGTTATAGTATCCGACTTGCGAGATCCCGAAGTAAAACAAAAGAGCGAAAATTCTTACGAAAGTGGACTTGTTCCGAGAGTAGAGAAGCATCGCTGCTCACGCGACCAGTTTTCAGAGATCTCATCATCTTGGAAGGAAAAAGAAGATCAACTTTAGATTGCAAGTATCAAATTGAAAATTGTGACAGGCCAAAAACAAAGGCGGCTCCAACATAGGCTCCAACTAGGGATGCCACCTTCCTGTGAGGCGGGAAGAACAGTAGACCACGTGCCAATATTGGGTAAATGGAGTCAAATCTCAATCAGGCGGAAAAATTCCAAGGAAAAAGGATCGAAGGGGGGGGGGGAAAGACTCCGTTCTTTACCTCGAGAAGTTTTTTCAAAATCAGATACTCCTTTCAAACACAGCTGTAGTCTCTTTCATAATTTTCCCTTTCCCACTACCAACTTTGGGTATGTTTTAAGACAGTCGAAACGACCCTAGCAGACTCAACAGATCTTGTGACTCTCGGCTTGCATCAAAAGAATGAGATTATATATTTTTAATCAGGGAGTCCCGTCTAAATTTGGGATGTGGATCAGGTTTTTAGAAAACATTGGTTACCAGGGTAGAATGATATTCATGTATAACAGCCTTACAGATATCTCAGACATTGCTTCACTGCCAGCGAGCCTGTTCAGTAC
Organism: Picea engelmannii; assembly: GCA_009831015.1. Classification (NCBI taxonomy): domain Eukaryota; kingdom Viridiplantae; phylum Streptophyta; class Pinopsida; order Pinales; family Pinaceae; genus Picea; species Picea engelmannii. Next base: position 697,945 of record ML778799.1, on the reverse strand, counting down.
CCCGGTGAAGTTATCTGGCCCCTTTTACTAAATTTCCTTTCACCACTTCGGAAAATATTTATGCATTTAAATGCTAAGACGAGGGCAATCATTTTTGAATTTCCTTTCATTGTCTTCCTGGACTAGGTGGGGGCAATCATTTCTGAATTTCCTTTCACCACCTGTCTTATAACTTTATTTTTTGAGCACGAAGATGGGGGCAATCAGTTTGTATCAGGGCTGACATCTGTGCAATATTTTGCATCAGAGGTCTGTCAACTTACTTTGATTACTCGGTACCAAGCTTCCCTTGACCCTCACAACACCTTCGTTCTTAGGGAGAAAAGGAAAATAAATTTTTAAGGGGCGTCATGTTTGAGCAAGCTTTGATTCTTCCGATGCTGTTGAAAAACTTAGGAAAGTTAGGATCGCTCTAAACGTTCCTTCGCTTAGCAGGGGATCAAGTAGTTGTGGAGACCCGCTTTCTTTTCACAATCTGTTTTGAGACTCAGGAGGCTAAAACGAAAACTTTTATTCCTTCGTAATGAAATGAAAAGATGGCAGCTTGTCAAAAGTTAGACCCGAAAATAGGCAGGATACAGGGCAACGATTTATTGATCGAAAATACAGAAGGTCAAAACAGTTCGAGACTGGCTCTTGTAGATGTCTTTGGGGACGGTTACTTTTGACTGACTGTTCTTAGTTTTAGTGTATCATTCAAACCAATTTAAATCAAAGGTTACCAAGCCAAGCAATAATCTTGTTATCTAACACTTTAGCCGATACTGTAGTTTGAATGACGTTACCTTGGTTTACTTTAACAGTCTTTTATGACATGTGTATTGAGAAAGCTCACCTTTACCTTTTCTTTTGACTTTCTTTGTGTATTATGAAGTTACTTTTAGATATCACCTGTTTAATGCCGATTTATTCCTGACACCGCCTTGCGAATTAGTCTTCCTACTAGCTCTGCAAGCAGCTGAATCCTGTAAAAAGCAAACACAAACTTTATTCGAAATATGTCTAAAAATTAAGAACAGAAGAAAACAGAAAGTCCAAAGGGTAACAAAAATGCATGTATGTATACAAATTTTATTTTATATATTTATTTATTTATTTATTTTTTTGAATATAATGGCAACTGTTATGTCATGTAATGTTTCAGATATCGCCAGTTGACAGGGGCACTGAGGACTTCGTCGTCGATGTTTTCCAGCAGAAAGGAACTTTTTCCTTCTGGAGCCGAGACCCTGAATGGTCCATACCAGAGGTGGTCAAATTTACCATGCTTAGCGACTTCATCTTTTCTTGCATCCCATCTTAGTACTAAGTCACCTGGAAGGAATTCACTATCTTTTGCCTTGATATCGAACAAGGCTTTCATCTCATCCTGGTACTTCTGCATTTTTTCATCGACCTCAACTCTATGTTGTTGAACTTCGATCAACTGGTTAATTCTCCTGGTTACATGATTGGGTTCTTCGTTTTGATCCTGCCATAACTTCATCACTGGAAGCGCTAGGTTTATAGGTAGGACCGCCTCTGTCCCATATACCATTTGAAACGGCGAAATTCCGATAGACCTTTTAGTGCTGATGCGGTTTGCCCATAATGCGTATTTCAAGTGCACATGCCAAGACCTTTTATTTTCGTCCAGTACCTTCTTGATTATGTTCACCAGGCTCTTGTTAGATGATTTGGCCAATCCATTCCCCTGGGGGTAATATGCAGTGGAATGGTCGAGAACGATATTATACTTCTGACAGAAGCTGATCATAGCCATAGATTTGAAGGCCTAGGCATTATCGATAACTATCTTTCGGGGACACCCGAATCTTGACAAGATATTGTTTTCCAAGAAATCGATCACTATCGAGTCTGTTGCCCTTTTGGTTGGAATGGCTTCCACCCACTTAATAAAATAATCCGTAGCTGTTAAGATCCACTTATGTTGAGCACTGGAATGAGGGTTAATTTCCCCTATGAAGTCTAGACCCCATTGTTGAAACAGAGCTTCGGTTTTGACTGGGACGAGTGGCAGTGCAGGGAGTTTCTGTTTACCAGTGAATATTTGACAAGGGTTGCATGCACGTACTTTGGCATTTGTTGGGGTCCTATAATTATAGGCGAATCGATTCTTCGACTGTTGATTTGGCGTTTTCCCTCGTGATGACGAAGTCTGGCTCGGTTGATCCCGTTTCCTCCCTCCATCCATTTCACCCGATCCTCCATCATTCTGTTGCATCTTTCATCCTCTGCTGTGCCTTCACTCCCTTGTCTTTTCAACCCATTGAATACGCCTCACCCGCCTTCTATCCCTAAATAAATGGACTTAGGATAAAAACATTAAGTTAATAATCCCAGTTAGTTAAATTAAATAAATAATGTTAGTATAGTTAGTATAGGTTAAACTAATAAATAAATAACTATTTAATAATTAATTAATTATTAATTAAGTTAAAAAATTAGTTAGTAACTAGGTTAGTAATTAGAGTTAGATTTAAATTAAATAAAACAAATCATAAAAAATTAAAAATTAAATAAAAAGAAAATACTGAAAACAATATAAAAATATAAAAATCAAACATAAAAATGAAATATGTTAAAAATATAAAACATATTATAATAAGTATTATAATATAATAAAACATTAAAACATAAAACAATAAAACAAAATTGAAAAAAACCAACGTAACACATATTAAACAAGATTAAAAAACAAATATAAACAAAAATTAAATAATCCTAAGTCTACCCATCCCCACCTACCACACGTCACTCCCACCTACCCCACCTCACACTCCACTCACCCCCCCATACGTCACTTTCCACTTACCTCACCTCACACTCCACTCACTCCCGCCTACACCTAACTCCAACGCACATTCATACATCCCGCCCCTCTGTTATATACCAAACTTTAAAATCCACGCACCATAATGTTTCCGGACCCCCCCTTACCTTCCAGAATTTAACGAGACGGGGGGGGTCCGGAATTGAAATAACACTCGTGCACATCTGAACGGCCCAAGGATGGCCACCTAGATCAACAGTCCATATTGAATTCCGGACCCCCCCATCTTTTCTACATTTAACGAGGGGGGGGGGGGTCCGGAATACCGCCCTCCCGCAAAAAAACCACTTTTCTAAAAAAATTACCATTTTTGCCTGTTTTACTATGTCTTCTTCCGGAGGAGTTTCTGGGCAAACGGAGACGGATTTTGAAAATCCGAGAGAGGTTTTTGCTCAGAATGGGCTGAAGAACAAAAATGTCTCTTAGTTTTTTCAACGAAGTTACGAGCAGGGAGAATCAAAGACATCTTCGAGCCTATTTTTCCAGATTTTCAATTTTCCGTTTCAGTCCCGATCTTGCAGAAGCTGTTACGGCCAACTGGGGACAAATTTGGCGAAACTGAAGGAGGTTTTTGTCCAGCACATGCCCATATACAATAACCTCTTTCAGTTCTCTCCCAGGTGTCATTATTGAATAGAAAATCACGTCTGATCGGACCCATTTTTTCGCAGAAAACCGGTCCGTTTTTCATGGCAGAAAGCTCCAAATTTTGTGGGAGTGGTGGCTATTTTTGGCCGAGGCAGTTAAACCGACTTCCAAAACTTGTTGGGATGATATATCTTATTTATTGAGATGATTTTAATGTAAAAAGGTTCGACCGATGAGGTTGCCTGGACTGGACTGTGGGTTATGTATGACCAGAAGACCTTTTTCTTCTCGGTAATTTTGAGATGAGCAATCAGCAATGAACATGTTTTCTTTTACAGGATTCCTGTGTGGTGATATTGGTGGTGTTTTTCTCTGTTTAATGTTTTCTCGTGATCATTATGCTTGTTTTCAGTTCTTATTATCAGAAGGAAAGTAATAGAAGTAGAATTTATCAGCATATACTCTGCCTCTGAGCTTTTGATGATCTTTATGTTTTCTGCTAAAGCTTAGTTTAGGAATTCTTAGCTGCTCTTGTGCCTGGCTTTTATCTCCCCTATTTCTTCCTCAAATCAATACCATTAAAACTCAATTCGATCCAATATTGCCGCTACCTTGCCCTGCGAAAGAAATTTGTCCAGATATGAGAGTGAATCACATTTTTTTAAGCACAGACCCCATTTGCCCAATGACCCTCCTTATTGTTCCAAAACAATCATTTAAAAACCCCAACCCATGTTCTTCATAACTAGCCTAATACCTCTTCAAACAAAGCTATATCAGACAGAGAGATCCCTCTCTGAGTCTTGGAGGGCTAGATCCAAGACTCGAAGTGGGCTGATGTTGCGTCTGTGACTGCCTTACAGCCTTGGACAAATTACAGAGTGCTAACATAATGGCGACTCAACTGGGGACTCTCCCCAGCAGTACACTTCAAAGATTCAGCTCTGATCACTGATGGTGGACAATGACCAGACAAAAGAAGGCTGAAAGCATTCACCTGGCGACTCCAATCAGCTCCAGACAGTGCCAACTCGAAGACTCCACTGGAAGAAGAACCCAAAGCATGGCCAAGCAGCCTAGAAAGACCAGGTACTCAAGCTCAAATTGCATTCAAGACATCTTTGGTTTTATCTGCAATTATGTCTTGTCTTTTTCTAAGCCTGATCAAAAGTATATTGTTGAAGATTACTTTGACCATCAGTCAATTGATGAGTCTCAAGAGATCATATCCCCAATTGTAGATCATGTACATGCTCATACACCTGTGCATATCTCAGATGCACCTGTAGAAACCCTATTGAGACATAAGCCTCCTGCTTTATCTCCTACTCTTGCTAAACCTCTAGATGGTTGTAAGCCTCTTTCTTCATCTCCTGTGCTTGCAAAAGTCCCAGACCGATACAAGCCTCTAGATTTGCCTCATATTCTGCATGACCTCCCTGTCAATTACATTAATAATCTGCCCAGGTTTGATGGAGAGAATGCCAATATTACTGCTGAAAAGCATATCCAGAGTCTTGAGGATTTTCTTGACCTCTTTGAGGTAGAAGAAGATGATGTCTGCATCAGAATGTTTGCCCTATCTCTGGGAGGTAAAGTTAAGGATTGGTTTAAAAACCTTCCAGCCGCAAGCATCAGAAATTTTCAGCAGTTCATGCAAGTTTTCCTAGATAGATGGGTGGTCTTGAGAAATGTTTTCCTCCTCCTAGAAGAGTATGAACACTTGAAAAGAAAGCCAGGGGAGACAGTACACTAGTTCTCAAACAGATTCAATGATGTGTATCATTCCATACCTGTGGATGTAAGGCCGCCTCCTGGTTTGGCTAAATTGCATTTCCCAGAAGCTTTTGATCCGGAAATGGCATTCCAATTAAGAGAAAGGAACACTGCAAGCCTTGAAGAAATGCAGAACATTGCAGTTGATGTTGAGACCAACTTGTTGATCAAGAGGTCACAGTTAAAGGACAAAGAAATGGAGCAGCTGAAATCATCAGAAGCTAAACTGGAGATTTTGGCCAGTACCATGGAAAAGCTGATGCAGAAGATTAACATAAAAGATGAACTTGTTGTCCAAAGACATCATGTTCCATTGATTTCATAGAAAGACACGGTCCTAGTCCCCAAACATTTTTCTGCTCATCCTGGGTACCATGGTTTGAATAATGATTCGTTCATGTATTCAATTCACAGCACAGTCAAAGATGAAGCTCCATCTCAACTTGTAGAGGAGCAACCGGCTGATATGATGTGCATGTTTGACGACATTCCTTACTTGGATTGTCCACCCAAGTGGGATTAGTATGATGATGATCACAAAGATGAAATAGAGGTTGTCTGTTCAAAGAAACCAACAGCATGTCATTGGCAGGAAGGGGATCATTTACAGTTCAGATGTGACAATCATCTCGTGCACAACAGTCATGACAGCGATGAGGAAGAGACAAAAAATCTTAGAGATATGGAGGTTGTTCTAAACCCAGAATCGCAGCCCTTGACCTACATTGATTTCCAAATTCTTGATGAAAGCTTAGAGCCTGAGGCAAATTCTGAGTTAATCCAAAATAACTCCGTACCATTGTGCTTTAATTCATTTCGAATTTTGAAGAAGACTCTTGGATAAGTGTTGAAAGATACATACATCAAAGGTCAGGAAATATCATTTAAATCAACGCAACAGTCTTGTCAGTCTTTTCAGGATGCCATAGTTGATCGGTTGGATGGACCGTGTGGTCAAAGTCTTCCTTCATCATCCAGATATGGGATAAAACACTGTTATGATATTGACATGATCAGGCAGTCAGCTTCTTTGTCGTTTGCAGCAGAGACATCATTTCACAAACCATCAGAGCACCCACAGTCTTATGAGGAAGTGTTGAAAGACATAGAATGCATAGGTGAAAAATCAAGTCTTGATGCTGAGTTGTTTGAAGTTGAAAATCAAAAGATGGGCCAAACCTATATTGATCCTGTAAATACATATATGGAGAAATTTTTTAATACAGGATATTTTTCCAATGCCAGTGTTTTTCCTATTGTTTGGGTTTATCAAAGCTTATGTAAGGGAAAGCAGGTTGGGAATTACTCTCAAGCACGAGTAACAGACTTATTTATGAGTTTCATCACAGACAGTGAAAGAACAGAGCCACTAA
>ML778799.1:650599-683969 GCA_009831015.1 Picea engelmannii | reverse complement strand
AACTCTGGGAGGGGGGGCAGGCCCTTGACCTCCACCTCCTCCTAGAGGGACATTTCCACCTCCACCTCCTCCTAGAGGGACATTTCCACCTCCACCTCCTCCTGGAGGGACATTTACTCCCCCCCCTCCTCCTATAAACCCTCCGCCTCCTCCTATAAACCCTCCACCTCCTCCTCCGGCAGCTGCCATTGTTGTTTGTGGGGAGTTATACAGGGGGTTTTGGAAAATGAAAAGGGAATCTTTATTTTCTTCGTGAAGAGGAAAGTCTGGTGAGGAAGGATAAGGAACGCGAGGACTGAGCGAAGTTGAGGGTTCAGAAGGACTCTTGACCTTCGGTGAGGGGATTTCAAGTAGGTAAACAACAACGACAGGCTTAAAAGAGCCTCTCGCCTTTAGAATTTTTTCGGGATCGACAACATGCGTAAACTGCTCACCCTCCGAGTTTTGTCTGGTATTCCTTCGAATGAATGCCAATTTATTTCTTCGTGGAGTCGCCAAGTGAAAGATAAAAGCCTTAAAAGGTGTGTACTCTTTATTCACTATCAAAGGGTAACACTTTCAACAAAAAACAATTGTCGTTTTCCCAGGGAAAAAGATTTCGTAACTTCGTTCCCCGGCAACGACGCCAGTAAGATGTTGTTCCTGAGTCTGTACTTAAGGCTCAAAAGTACAGTGTCACGACATCCGAAAGTGTTTAGGATATGGATAAGTGAGGGAGTCAACCTTCGGAGAAAGAAACTAAGGGATATTTCTTCATTGGGGTTGTTTGGCTTCGAACTATTCCTGAATATTTGTCTCGTTCAATGGTTTCCCATGATTGTTCAAGTTCGACCCGGTTAGTTGTTGTTTTAAGGATAGTGTTGAAAAGGTTTAGGGTGATGTGTGTTTGGTTCAATAATCCAGGTTCGACATTAGGCTGAGTTGGTATAGGTATTTTCATGGGGAAACAGTAAAGATATAAAGACTTTTAGGAAAGATTAAGTGCTGTCTCAGTTTGATCTTATAAAAGAGAACTTACAGTTGCAGAAGTAACATATAGATGCAAATCTAAGGCTCGTTCCCGTAACTATATCATATCTTTATAAAAGGGGTGAGATGGGAGAAAAAATTGAGCCATTTACAAAGTAAAGTTCCAACCAGTGGAAAACTCACGACATAAACGGGAGAGGAAAATATGTAAGAAAATAACCAATGTAACAAAGAATATATGTAGAATTCTGAAACTGCAGATTGGTCTTACACAGCTGATAGCTGGTGCAGAGGAAAGGCAATAAACAATTACAGAAAACCCAAAATCATTTGTTATAGTAGTGGTCGTACTAAATTACAACGAAGCACATCAATTATGAATATGAATTGAAATGTAAAAATGAGATACAAGGAAGAAAACTTGTGATACAGAAGTGACGGAATTGAGAATCTCTAGATCTGCTTGTATTAACTCTCAATGTAAAAAACTCTATTACAAATACTCAAAAAGGGTCCAGCCCCATTTATTTCTCTCTAGGGTATATTTATACAATTTCTGCAAAGCAGGTAGAATCTCAATAGTCACAAAAATTTCAGTTATGACAGAGGAGAGAGAGATTGCTCCATCTCCCCTATTTTGTCTTCACTTAGCGCCAAGTTCTCGTCTCCGCGCGGACTCGGTGCAGGCGATACATCTTTCCACAAGCTGAGATACGAGCCGTGAAGGTTCCGCTTGACAGCTGGCCTCGGTGAAGTAACATTCTCGGGCTAACTACTGTAGCTTGTCCCCCATTTGTGCATCGATGATGTCGAGGGCACTTAGTTGCGCACTGGGCTGGATCAAGTGCTTATCAACTCGAGCCATGTCCACCCTATCTATCTGAGAGATATCGGCCGAATCTCTCTCATCTTTCTCTTTCAGATCAAGCGAGATCTGTTCCACATTCATTTGCATCAATGTTTCTGCGTTGCCTCCACTGTCCATACCCAACAGCTCGCCATATATAGAATTGAAGGCTTCTTGTAATGAATTGGTTACCTTTTGGGCTTGTTCCTTGCCCAGGGCAATGTTGTGCTCCCAATCCTTCAATAGAATATTACCTCTGGTTTGTTCTGGGATGGCGAGTCTGGGAGAACTTGCCGAAACTCTATTGTTCATGGCTATCACCGCCTCCTGGAAGGCGACCCGAGCCACTTCAACATCCCTCTCTCTGACAGTCAGGTTCTCGGAAACCTGATTCATCAACAGACAATTCTCTCGGATCGCTCCCACTTTGGCGAGAAAATTCTATTATGCAGAAGAGATTCTATTCTGAATCTCAATCGCTCGAGATTTAAACCCCTTGACGTCGATCATCCTTCTTTCGACGATCTCTACCTGAGCCTGCAGCTATGCAATCATAGTCCTCTGTTGACTCGCCTGTATCCGACCGTCTCGGACCACTAGATGTGCTTGCTCGAGCTTGGTTTTAAGCACCTCTATCTCATTTTTATCGGCTAGTCGGGCCAGCTCTATCTCCGCGCTCATGTGGCCTTTAACATTTTCCGTGGCCGAGGCCAATCTGGCCTCGAGAGTCCTGATCAAGTGATTTTTCCTATGGAGTTGGTTCTTTAAAAGTCCAACCGAAAATTGATTCGTCGATGTATGCGCTCCTAGCATCCCTGCGATCTCAGTGGCGAATTTCTCATTCTTTTTATTTTTTCCATCGGTCATGACCTTGAACTTCTTCGCAGTCGATTCTCCCTCCTAGGAGAATTCTCTTTTTACTACCGCTTTTCTCTCTTTATCAAAGAAGAACTCGTTCGGAGGAAGTTCTTTTGCTCTTATGGGCTTCAGCTCCTCATTAAATATCCATCCCTCTTCGATATTCCCCTGCGCCGACTGCAAGGGGGTGACAGAAGTGATGGGTTCCCCAATTTGTTTCACTGATTTTCCTGGGGTGTCAACTGGGTCCTGTTTCTTCGGAGGTTCAGGGGTCTTTGTCTCAGTTTCTGGATTCTGTTTCTTTGGCGGGTCCAGAGTCTGTGCCTTTGCTTCGGGCTTCTTTGTTTGTTTCCCTTCATCCTGGCATTTTCCTGAGTCAGGAGCGACATCTTTAGGGCCTTTAGTATCCTTCGGTTCCATCTCGGAAACACCCATACTCCGTCCTCACAACACAGCGGGAAGACAACTTTGTCTGTGTTCCTGAAATTTCAATACAGAGGCTGTGTCTTCGGGTGCTAAGGATTGGATCCAAGCTAGCACTTCCTCATAAGACCTCGCCCCTCGGAAAATGTCATCCGTGGGTGAAATCTCATGTTCAAACCTCTTTAGCCCACAATTAGCTAAATGGTTGCTCACAACTCTCTGAGGATCATGTTTTTTATACTCGATGGAGACCAACTTCAGGGCTTCCAGGGCTGCAACCTCGGCTTTGGCATACCTGGAATCCAATAAAGAATAAGAATTTAGCCGAATGGGAAAAGATGACCACACCTTCTTTGAATATCCTTTGAGTTCTTTACTCACCCCGCCAATCACTGTTTGTCGGGCGACCTCGCGACAAGCCAGCTTGTTGGGGATGAACAATGGTAGTGCAAGTGGGGGAAAAACAACCCTGAACACTCTGAAGTAGGAGAACTCTGCCTCCACGTACCAGTCCGCTATACCACTTAGATTTGAAACAATGTTGTCCGAGATACGAGGTGGTGGGTGACCAAAAATGGCGATATGCAGGGGCACCATCACCCAGTTGAAAATTTCGTATATGAAATTGTTTGCTTTATTTTCCCATAGCTTTTCGTGATATACATGTATGGGCCTGTTTTCGGCCGGATTCCAAGCCCAACTCATCAAGGGGAATGGTGTCATGGAACATATCGCGTCCATAATATATGCGGACATGAAAAATGAGGACGACCTCCCACTTGCCTTCTGCTCCCGATACTCTGTGACCCGGTTGGCCAAACTGTCCGAGAGTATCTTTGCCCAATTAAACGAGCAACCTTCTGCAACCCGAAACATCAGAGGCACCCACACAATGAAAAAATGTGATGTGTCCTCTCTCCCAAACAGTTGGCATGTCATCATCGCCACATACTTATACTGTGGCTCTAGCGAAGCGATTGAATAAATGCCCTGGTCATTTGCTCTGAATTTCACGGTGCGCGAAACCCAGTCCTTTATCAAACCGGGCATGGTTTTATCATATTGTGTGCACTCCTTTTCTTTGAATTCCTCCAGGAATTCAAAACCATATGTGTATTCAGACGTCGACGGGAGCTTATACATGGTTTGGATATGTTCTGGCCTAAAAGTCCCGACCGTGACCCACTGCTGGTTCATGATAGTCTTGGTGGGTAGGTCTATGTGATCCAACGCCCATCAGATCATGTCATAATAGGGGAGAAACTGTGGTCTGGATGCTATCCTGTGCATTCCGGATTGGACAACTATCTTGTATTTAATGTTCAGGTCATCCTTTTCATTGTCGTTTGAGTCTGAATAATTCACCAATTCTGATTACAGAATGTCCGAAACAAATGACCAGCAGGGGACCGAGTCGACACTCCGGGGCAAAGTGTCGGAGACATTGTCTGAGCCTTGTCCCGCGACCTCGACGTTCGCCTTTTCTGCTTTCTGTGGAGCCATAGCCGAAGCTTGCGTTTTCTCCCTTCTGCGATAGAACTGCGTTTACATGCAGAAATTAGTTCACTCAGAAATGACGAGCTCTGCGTGCTTATGAAAGTGCTTTCGTTATAATAAAATGAAACTCTTATATATATTTGAAAATTCGGTACTTTTCGAAATAAGCCCGTCAAATCGTAATTGAAAACAAATTAATTGTGTAAAATCCGATCTTATATGCGTGGATTTACCCTTATTCTCCATAAATGTCATAAATTTCTGGCGGTTTGACAGTCAGTCGAAGTATGGAGATAAAATGTCTATCTCGAGAAACGTGCAGGCCTCGAGGCGCGGGATATATCTTGCTTTATCTTAAATTATCAAATCTTACCAACGTTAATCAATTTCTCGCTGTTCGCTACATCGTGGAATTTCTTTTAACATTTTGAGTCCCTAACTCCCGAGACCGCGAGGGCCGATTTGGCTTAATTAAAGGTAATTGTGATTCAAGGCATAATCAATTTTATAATCGTTTTACTCGCCGTATCGCAACTCGGAACTTCGAAGATAATTTTCTGGGAGACTAGTATGCCGAGTCGCGAAACCGCGAGATGGGGATAATTAAGACTCAATTAAGAGTTATAAAAACTTGGATTAGGCGATTAATTAATCATGCTATAATTACATCGCGACTTCATGAGTCGGGGTTTTAGACGCCATAACTTTTGAAAAGATAGTGCCGATTGGCGAAACGCCGAGAACGGATTTTAACCATGGTTAGCTTTTTTTCCTTTAATCCTTGACCAGGGTTATCCGGGAAATACTTCGCGTTCTCAGCTCTCGTGGCTGTAAAAGTAAAAATTCGGACTTGTAGAACGCCGAGGTGCGAAACCCCGATGACGTTTAATCATGAGTTAAATGTTTTACCCTGGTTACTGTCTTGAGTAAAAATTTAAAACGACTTCGCCGTTTCGTGACTCGGGACGTGTGAACTCATGGGTTATAGTGTCCGACTTGCGAGATCCCGAAGTAAAACAAAAGAGCGAACATTCTTACGAAAGTGGACTTGTTCCGAGAGTAGAGAAGCATCGCTGCTCACGTGACCAGTTTTCAGAGATCTCATCATCTCGGAAGGAAAAATAAGATCAACTTTAGATTGCAAGTATCAAATTGAAAATTGTGACAGGCCAAAAACAAAGGCGGCTCCAACACCATCCTCGGTGTTCTTTCTCAAAAAACACCTGTCATGCCTTTCTCATTCAGCCACTTCAAAAGTCTTGACCTTCGTCCTCGGTTAGGTCCTCTTTTAATATCTTAGTCATCATCATCTGCCTTCAATAATTCTTGGACAACAAGCACATTAATCACAATTTTGTGCGAAAACATCTTACTGTTGTTCAAAATTCAAAAGGAAATTTTCATAATCTTAGCACAATACTTATCTATGCAGTTTGTGAATCTGTATCCACATGGTAGTTTTGTTATCCATGCTCATCGCTTTCCTTTATGTACCCATTGGGTGCATGATTCCAATTCAATAGTTCACAAGAGCTATCATGATTTCATCTTCCTTTCCAAGGTTTTTCCGCACGGGAAACTACCCACTGTGTGCATGATCCCAATAGTTTACAAGAATTATTAGGGTCTCCTCTTCCTTGAGGTCACTCACCCTCCAAGCCCAGGCTCAGGCATCCCCTTCACTGTTATATAGTCCCTTGGGCGATCCATCTTGCCCTGCCAAGGTTTTCTCGCACAAGAAAATTTTAGAGACTCTACCGAGTCTTACAGTCGATGCGTCCCTCAGACTTGCTCTGCTGAGGTGTACCTCCGGTTTGTGTTACCTCAACAAAATAATTTTTAGGCGATCATGGCTTATCATGGGGTTTTCATGGCTCGACAGTAGCCTTTTTTCATCATCTTCAGCTTTGACAACCTTCATCTATTCCTTCTGAACAAATATTTTCTCCTCACCTGTGTCACAAGTATACAACATTCGTGAGACATCATTATAAATTCCAACTTTTAGAATTTTTATTGCAAATCTGTCACCCACAGATCTTTCCAATCTCTTCTTTTATTTTCAGATATGTTTTGTACAAAACCAGATTCACAAGCATGGGACTTTCTTTCCCATAACATTTTATCTCAACAGGAAATTAGTCTCCCTTATGGGCTTACAACATTGCCATATCCAAGACTCTTTCTTCCTGCAATCATTCCTCAGCTAATCAAATTGTTAGTTCTCATGCACATACATTTTTATCGCACCTTTTCAACTTCATCACAACAATTTTAGAATTGTGCATACTAACAATCAAATTCACTTTCTCAAAAGGAAATACCATTTCTCGCAGTTAGGCTCAGCAGGCAATCAGTCTTTCCTATGGGCTTACCTCACTACCATATCCATGACCCTTTGCTTCCTGCAATTCATTCTTTCCATAGCCAAACAAATTGTTAGTCTTATCTCAACATACCAAACTTTTCAAAACGTAATTTAATATTTCAAAAGGGTTTTAATAATTGTGCCAATATCCATGGCCACATTCATACCCAATGCATTCTTGCATTGTTTTTTTTTTCAAGTTCGTCACACTTTGTGACCGGTTCTTCGTCCTGAGTCATACCTTACTTGGGTATCCAAGGCAAACAATTGCCTTTCAATTTTATGCATAACACTAAGATAATAAAATATTTTAGAAGGGGTTCTTACCAAATCCCTTCATACCTTGTGCCACACATGCACGGATATCTTTATAACGTTTCTTGGCTGCTAGCACCCTCTTTCTTATTTTTACCTCATCACCAGTGCTTTATGGGGACTTTTACAACCCTGTCAACAATCTTTCACTCCCATCCTTCTCTTGGTCGTTCTCTTTTTGAGGTTTCCCATCATTGACAACTGTCTTCCTCAATAGCTCCAACTCATTTCTATACACAACATGCATCATCATAGACACAATTACATTAGTCGTAATATTAAACCAAATGCATGTATCATAACATTCGAATTCATAAACATCCTCAAATGTTTCCATAAGTGCAACACAAACAAATTTTGATTGTATCTTCGGCAATACAATCCTTATTACTTATGGTGTGAAGACCTTTTTATTTTTATTGGCGTACCAACTTTCTCATCTAAGGGAAAACATAATACTTAGCGAGGAAAGAGTTGAGGACTCTCCCCTTCTTCCAACTCTTCCTACACCGCCTGGGACTTTTCAGCCCAGCTGAGTTATCTCTAAGGCATCACTGTCTCTTCTGTACTTTTGCAATACTACTCCCTGTCGGGATCTTCCTGCTCTTTTCCTTGAGCCGCCTTGGTTAGGCCTCACCCTAACCCTTTTTGGGATACCGCAACATGCTTTAATAGAAACTCTTTTCTCATAATAAATCATGAACATGTGCATCCTACACACTTCCATTCGATTATCAGAATGGTCAATATTCAATTGTTAGTCTTCTATTAATTACATGATTATTTCAAAATGTAATACAGGATTCTTATATATGGACAGGCCTTACAGCCCATTGTCCAACCTTCAACAATTTTTAGGGTTGTGACTCTATTCTTCTGACAAAGTCCTTACACAGTTCCTCCACCGGGAACTCCTTCGGCATGCAACTCCCTTGTTGCATATCCATCACTATTTGTGATGGCCTCAGCCTTGAGTTAGCTTTAGCTTTTTACTAAATATTCCCCTTAAGGAATATAAACATGTGTCTTTGTTAACTTACATCTATGATGTACTTAACCATTTTCATAATCCTAAGCCTGCATGTAGCTGTCATAGTTATATGGTGCAGACCCCCCCCCCTTTCTATCCAAGGGTCACATGACCTCTCAGTTTTAGGATCTTCTTAATACTGAACTAAAACAGTGTTTGATTCCCTGCTGGAACCTATAAGAAACAATCCACGGGTCTTCACAAATTTCGGCCCGTGTGTACAAGTGCTTAAACGCAAGTCTCTTCCATGTGACCATGCCTTGTGACCACACACTAACCCAAAAAGGTGTGTCGTGATTCACATATCGGCGATATGAGTCAATCGACTCTCTGTCCTTCAAACTCTCGATACCCAAAATTCTGAAATTTCGGATCAGATCAACGATCACCAATAGCTCTCCAACCAACGGTTGTGATTATGTCGTGATTTTGCGTTTCACGACTTCGGGACTTTTGTTATGAATCACCTCGAATCCTTCGATCCCTGAAATTGTGAAATTTCAGAGTTCTCAATCTGACGGTCCTGATTCTTCCACGATTTGACAACTCAGATCTCGTCGGGGTTTCGCGTATCGGGATTTCGCGATTTCACGTGTTGAGAAGTCGAAAGACCTTTCACCTCCATTCTCCCGATCCCCGAAATTGCGAAATTCTCTCTAGATGATCAATAGTCCAGATCGCTCCTTGATCATCGTCTATGATGTTTTCGCTAATTTCTCGTTGCTTCTTCCAAGCCCTTTGGTTTTTGCAAAATTCCAGTATCTCCTCGCAACTAACCAATGCAATACTTCTCCGAGATCGAAAAACTTGGAATATTTCGGCTCTTTTTGAATGGATCTTGACTCTCGATCTTATCCAATCTTCAAAATTCTTTTCTGAAGGATTTCTCTCCCTCAATCCTCCGTACTTGTTCTTTCTTCAAACTTCAGTTTTCTACGCTTCACCTTTGAACGCTTCAACTCTTCGAAACTTAGAAACTTTTTCTAAGTGTTTCCTCTCGAGACTTAAAACCACTACTCCTCCTGGTATACTCTGCACTCAACCTCCGTAGTTTTCAAACTTTAACACAAGCTTTATTCTATACGCACTTTCGGCATACAAAATTTCCCCACTATTCTGAGCTTTTAAGTTACATACATGACTAATATCATAGTCATAACTCATACAGATGTTACCCTCTCTTTATGGGAACAACCAACAAGGGTCACTCTTGGGAATTAGCAACAGTCCCAAAGGACTCCTCTTAATCTTATTTAAACAGATTATCCTTGTTGTTAATTCCAACCATTATAGGTTAGATAATCTGACCCTACATATTTTCATCAGTCCTCTCAATCGTGAGGAGTTATATGCTCAGGGTTTAGTCTTTTAATAATACAGTAATTATAACTTTCTAAGGATCCTACCAATCCTTACCAGATTTCCTAAATCATGAAGGAGTTCTTCATGAGGATCTTAATTCTTACCTAACCATACATCTCAATTGCAAGAGACTCTACCTGCTTTAGTAGGTAGCCATCGTCACACTATAACAGAACAACTCAGTTCATGTCCCTTTTCTGGCTCATGCAACTTCATAGCACAATTTATTCCACCTCTGTTATTCACACTCAGATCTTATCAGTAATATTGATCAGTGCATCTCTACTCCTATAAGAGTAGTTATCATTTTGACAAAGGAACAATATAATTCCTTTGCTGGAATTCCATAGAAATTCCCAAATTACAGTTTCATTCTGCAGTCCTTCTCCTTAAAGAGAAAATGCAGATAACAATATCTCCTTACATGACTCGTACATGAGCCCAAGCAGGCCAAGTGTTGTAACCATGCTCTGATACCAATTTGTCACATACCCACTACAGAAAAAATAAAATTTCTACTCTTCCTCAAGGGATAGAATCCACGAATTCCTACGGGGCCTAGCACAAGATAGCTCTTCCCTTATCCACCTCCATGTGATCGTTGGTTATGACCATAGGCCAAGCCAAGAGGTGCCTTTCACATTTTGTGACTCAGCGATGCAAGAGAGTCAAGTCTTTCGACTCTTCAAACCCCGAAACCAGAAATCTTACCTTCGATGAGATCGACAGCTGCGAATCTCTCCCTAATCCGATGGTCCTGGCCGTATAGGGATTTTGGTAACCGGGAGTTTGAAATGCAGCGACCCAAACCACTGGTCACTCCATTCCCCGAACTCCGATACGCGAGTTCTTGTACGAGATCCAATGATCCTCAATGATTTGGATCCAATGGTCCAGATCCTTTCAGAGTTTTGTGAACCAGGAGTTCACGATGCAACGACTCCAAATCTCTATTCACTCCAATCCCTGAATTACGATATGGGAATTCGTGTATGAGATCAACAACCCTCATTGATCTGGATCTGACAGTCACTATCCATCCTGAGCTTAAGGGTGTTGAAAGACACTCAGTCTTAATCCCTTCGTTGTTCTACGAGATCCAATGGCCCACGGGATTTCAGAGCTTTCCCCGAACTCTGACCACTCACCATGCGTCTCCTCCGATGGATAGTCTAGATCCAGGTTAGATCGACAACCCACAAGCACCGTGATCTAACAGTTGTGATCTCTCTTAAACCAACGACTAGGATTAAGTCGTGATTTCACGACTCACGAGTTCTAAGAACTCCTTCCGTTAACTTCTTTTAGTGACAAGTCAGCGAAATTCCTAACTCTCACCACGTGTCCTCTACAAATGGATGGTCCATATTCTTTCGGGACCCGAAATGTCGATTCCCGAGTTTAGACCCTTGATTAACTGCTAGTGCCTACCCCCTCCTTCTACCACATGACCCTGTCCTGTGACCTAGGGCTCATCCACAGAGCATGTCAGGGTTTCGTATACCAGGATTTTGCGACTTGCGAAGATGAGGGGTCTTGTCCTCTGGTTTCCCGGATGCCGAAACGCTGAAAGTTATTCACACTAAACTAGCTCACCCACAGAGTGCGTCGGGGTTTCGTATACCGGGATTTCACGAATTGCGAAGACGAGGGGTCTTGTCCTCTAGTTTCCCGGATGCCGAAACACCGAAAGTTAATCACACTAAACTGATGGTCCAGATCACTCATGGATCAATGATGACGATCACGTCACGATTTCACAAATCGTGAGTTCGTGCGGTCTTACCCTTTGACCGCTCCAAGTCGTGAGTTAGAAAAATTCTACCCAACTGCCACATGTCCTGTGCCAATGGACGATTCCAAATACTTCGGGACTTTCAGGACTTCGTCGAGTGCACTCTTCTGCCTATGCAAGGGTTAAGATCAAGGGTCAATAGAGCTCCGACAGATCCTTGGATCTATGGTCCTGGATCCCATCGCTACTTTCGAAGGCTGAAGGGGTCGAGGTATTAACGCCTTCGTTCCTTCCTCCAATCTAACGGTCATGACAGACCTTAGATCCTTCGAAAGGATCTCGTCTGCTCATCTAGCAAATGAAAGGGTACTCTCTTTTGGTATTTGAAACTCGCTATCCTTCCTGAGCTTCGTCAGCTATGAAGGACTTGAGAGCTTTGCACTCTTTCTCCTGGACTTGACTCTTAGAAGAGTCTTCAACACAACTATTGCGCTCCTTCATCAAAGGGTTCTGGGGTTCTATTTGATCGCAGAGAGCCTGTGCATATCTGCACTACCTCTCATGAGCTTAACAAACTTTGTCCTCCAAGGAATCTAAACAATTAGGAGGGTTGGCATGCATACGTGAAACTGTGTCCGAGGTTGATGAACACACAATTTGTGACTCTGGCTTATGCCTCCACAGGACACAAGCATTTACGAGTATAAAATCATCTCCTAACCATATAATTTCTTACTGGCCTAGTTATACAATCAAGCAGAAATAAGGGGGATACAGTATATCCATTAAGAAATATGTACAATTCCTTAAACATACACAGTATAACCAATTCATACACAACTACGACTAAATTACACAAGGTAGGAAATCGCTTATCTATTACAGGTTGCAACCAACCAACCGACTGTGGGTGTTTGTCCTTCCACCCGACCATAGGCTCAGAGGCATTCATTCTTAGCACTCTGGCCACCCCCGTGCCAAGCCATGATATCACTATGGAGTTCTCACAGTTCTTAGGAGTTATGTTTCTGTCCTAGCTTCTTCTCGGGTCCTGTTCTCTGCAACTCAAAGCTTTCTCTTTCAGTTATGGCCTTGGCGAGTTTTCTCAGATGCTCTTCCACATCAAGCTCGCAGCCTTCCGTTCGTGATTCTACTGGAGCATCTCCCTTACGATCTTACGCTCTTTCGTCCCGTGTCTCCTCTCCCTTGTGTATCCCCCTTACCCTGGAAGGTTTTTTCTGACCTATCCTGTTCCTTCTGTCAGAAGGAAGCTCAGGTCTACAGGTCCCTGCGGTACTTCGAGTTGACAGCCCATGTTTCCATTCATGGGGGTGGTTGATAATTCAACCACCGGTCCTTTCTTCATTAACTGATTTCTCTCCTTGGGATCTGAAGGAGGTTGTCATCCTCATCAAGGGAAATTTGGGGTTATTTGGCATAATGAACCCTCTCTTATAGTTTTCAAATTCTTCCTCTAGTGATATCATGGCCAGTACTTTCAAGGCTTCACCCTCACAGTCAATTATTGACAACTCAAACAATAATACATTTACATTGTCCTCATGCATTAGCATGGTAATTCCTATTTTATGATTAATTACAAATTGGGGGAAACAAGGTGTTACATACCCCCTCAGGACAACAAGTCCAAGTCGCAAACAAAGAAGGATAATGAGAAGATAAAGAAAGACACTGGGAAGTGGTGTGAATTCCATAAAATCTCTTGGCATAAGATTGATGAATGTATCTCAAAGCAGTCATTGGTGGTTGAGTTGAAAGCCTCAAAGTTAGAGGAAGGTTTTGAATCTAAATCAGATTCAGAAAAGGGGAAGCAGATCATTGATGCAGAACTTAGTGGAATTGTTGTTACCACTAAGGTCCATCCAAGTGAACCAAAAGAACCAAATAAAGGTGACTGCATTTTTCACTTGCAGATGTGGGTGAAGGGTGCTCCGTTGCATTTCATTGTCGATAGTTGAAGTCAAAAGAGCCTGATCTCAGCAGAGGTCGTCAAATGGTTAGACCTGCCAACAACACCACACCTGCAACCCTACATAATCGGGTGGCTCCGCGAAGGGAGAGATCGTCGCGTCGGTCAACAATGTTGCCTACCCTATGACATCATGCCCTTCAAGGATGAGGCATTATGTGATATTGCCCCCCTTGAAATTTTTGATGTTCATTTAGGCCAACCATACTTGTGGGAAGGACATGTTGTATATGAGTCTAGACCTCATAGTGTTATTATTACTTTGGTTAGACAATTGTACATGATACCGGAGGTAGCTCCACCTACCGCTATTTCTTTAATCTCTACTAAGCAATGCAGGAAGGTCATTTCCCAGACCGAGAATTTTTGTCTTCTTCATGATTCACTCCCACAGTGAATAGAGGGTTGAAACCACATCCATGGCCTTTGCACAGGGCCTCTCCACACAAAAATAACATGTGGACAAGAACATGGAAGAATACAAAGACATCTTCTCCTCACCCATCGGGGTACCGTTGCACTGTCAAGGAAAGCATTCAATTGATCTAACTCTTAGTGCACCTCTACCCAATGTATTATTCTATCATTCCTCGCTGATGGAAAATGAAGAAATAAAGCACCATATCCAAGAGATGCTTCAAAAGGGGCACATTCAACCCAACTCCTCACCATGCAGGAGCCCGATTGTACACATGCAGAAGAAAGATGGGACCTGACGACTCTGCATTGATTACAGGGCCCTCAACAAAATCACAGTAAGGAACCGATACCCAATTCCACGAGTTGACAACCTTCTTAACCAGCTCAAGGGAGACAAATACTTTAGTAATATTGACTTGAAGTATGGCTACCACCAAGTCTCAATGGAACAGACTGATGTATGAAAGATTGCTTTCAAGTCTAGAGAAGGTCTTTTTGAGTGGCTAGTCATGCCCTTTGATTTGAAAAATGCCCCAACAAGTTTCATGATATTGATGGATGATATATTGTGTCCCTTCACCAATTATTTTGTGGTGGTATATATGGATGACATCCTCATCTTCAACAAGACTTGGATAGAACACTTGTAGCATATTCAACAGGTCCTTCACACACTAAGGCAACACAAGCTATATGCTAACTTGGAAAAATGCTCCTTCAACATGAACATGGTCCAATACCTAGGATACATTATTGATGAACATGGTGTGCATGTATATCCAACCAAGATCCAGGTCATTCATGACTGTTTAGCCCTGATCACACTGACCGAGCTCCGAAGTTTCTTAGAACTTGCCAACTTCTATCACAGGTTCGTGCTAGGATTCTCCCATATTGCATGGGTCCTCATCCAAGTGACCAAGGGTGGTGGTAAGGAAAATTTCATGTGGGGAAGTCAAAACAACAAGCATTTGATGATGTGAAACAATGCTTGTGTTCAACCCCAATACTCTCCTTACCTGATTTGCAAAAACCTTTCAAGATTGAGACCGATGCTTCAAACTATGTTGTGGGCGCAGTTCTCACTCAACACGGTTATCCAATGGAACATCATAGTGTGACACTATTAGATGTCATTCGTAAGCACCCCACCTATGACAAAGAAATGTATTCCATTGTAAAAGCATGCTTCCAATGGAAGCATTACATTCTCGGGAAGGAGACTATCATCCACACCGATCACAAGCCTCTGCAGTTCATACAGACACAAGGAAAATTGCAAAACGACCTCCATCAAAAGTGGTCCACATACTTACAACAGTTCCATCTCAACATCAAATATAAGACAGGGAGCACCAATCATGTCATTGATTGCCTCAATCAACCTCCCTTTTCCACTCTCACCACTGTGTTCCACTCCTATGGACATGAGGCCTATGAGTGGCCCCAACTCTACAAAAGTGATCATGAATTTGCTACTACTTACCAGTTGTTGCACACAGGCACAACTGTCACTAACTTCCACCTTTAGGACGGGCTGTTATGCCATCTGGTCCACCTTTGTGTTCCTTCAAGCGAGCGTGCGAAGTTGATTTGGGAAGCTCACTATAGTTGGATGGTAGGACATTTTCGCATGGAAAAGACCGTGGAAGTACTACTGAAGCATTTATATTGGCCAAAACGTTGACAAGATTTCAACAAGTATATCAGTTCCTGCACTGCTTGTTTAATTGTCAAACCAATGACTAAGAAGCAAGGCTTGTACACCCCTCTGTCTACTCTTGACATGCCTTAGGAATCCATCTCGATGGAATACACGTCTGGCCTTCCTTCAACCAAGCAAGACAATGACTGTGTTTTGTGGTTAATGATCGATTTTCTAAGATGGCCATTTTGACACCCTGTAAGAAGAGTATCATAGTGGAGGCCACTGCCAAGCACTTCTTCAAACATGTGTGGGTACATTTCGGGGTACCACATACCATCATCTTGGCTCAGGACATCAGGTTCCTCAACACATTTTGGTCAAGCCTCTTCTCACTATTGAACACCAAGCTCACCAAATCCACTGCCTTCCACCCCCAAACTAATGGCCAGATAGAGGTCGTCAATCAGATGATCATGCACATCTTGCCATGAATGATTTTAAGGATGGAAATTTATTTTAAAATGTAGAAACCTTGGTGAATCTTACTAATCCTTCATATGCCAACTATAAATGATTGGCGATATTTTTGTAAAAAAATTCAAAATTCTAAGGATTGTATACAGTTTTAATAAAATTTTGGCGATTTTTAAGGTAAAATAATTTTATCCTATAAAATTTGGGCGAATCATTTTTAAAATAGCGAATCTCATTTTTGGAAAAACCATGGAAAATTAGCCCATGAGCGAAATTTAGCCCCTAAAATCATCCTTGCTGATCTTGCACATGTACAAATCCAAGCATCCATGCACATGGGATGAGATTCTTCCCTATGTTCAACACAACTACAATAGATCTCTCCATAACTCGACCGACCATAGTCCCTTTCAGGTGGGGTTGGGATTTCAACCATTGGGTCCTGTTGAGGGGTCTGGGATCCCTTTAACTCAACAACAGGAACCAAACCCGGTTAAGAGGCCCAATTAGACTCGTAAACGTTTGATGAGTGGTAAGGTTATCCATATTGTGATTTTTCTGGAATTATTGATGGGATTTAATTGTGATTGATAGATATGTCTTTTCTATGAAACCTTTCCTGAGGATACACAATTCTCTTTTTGGTTCTTTTCTAACATTTGTAACAAAAGAAAGATAGAGCTTAAACTAAATGGCAGAGGGAAGTAAAATTATGTGTTGGGGAAGGATGGGTTTTAAGATAACCTATATACCTTAGCATAGAGACGAAGAAGATCTAAACTACTTCAAACTAGCAATAATACCATTTTGACTTGTAGACATTCAACATCATCTAAGATAACAGTTACAGACATAAAATATATACATGATAAGAAGTTAGTGAAAGAAAAGTAATTTTCAATGCTCTATTATCAATCACATGTCAACACAATCGATTTCTATTCATCAACTAGAATAAAAGAATTGTTACAACATTATAAGATAACTTTAAATAACAAATACACCAACTCTTACTCAATACAACAACAAATATTGAATTCGAAGAAAGAGATAATCCCCCTCGGTCCAATCAGATTCATGCCTCAAATGAAAGAAGTGTATTTGGTTCTAAACATAACTTCTTAATTAAAATAACTTACACATAAATAATTCTCTTACAATATTCCAGAAAAAGTCTTTCTCTCCAAAACCATCGACCATGTGTCCAAGGTCGATGCCCTTATTTATAAAAATAACTAAACTAAAAATAGCTACTAAAGTTGTGTTAAGCCAATGAAACAACACGTGGAGGACTTGATCTATTTTTTCTCTTTTGATCATCTGATCATTTTGTTATTGTGCAATTTTTACTTGCCCAAAGCCAAAGGCAAGTGGATACTGAATTGGCGTAACAAGGAGGATGACTTGTCATTGTCACCTTAATAGGAAACCTCTTTCTATTTAGGAGTATATCAGATCACCCCGGGGGAGACGTCCCCAGTGACCTGAGGGTTTGAGAGGGCTAAGGTAAAGTTATAAGAAAGTCCCACCCCTCTCATAGGTCACTCAGATCAAAAGTATCAGAGTTTTATTGAGATGAAGCAAAAGATAAATTAAGTGTACTTTCCCATAACAAGTAGAAAATAAATGCAATTTGCAAGTACCATATGATGTCAATGCTTCATAGAACCGTAAACTTCTGAAAGATAAACAAGATAATACAGAATTGAAGTAAGGTGAATATTTATAACAACAATGAGTATTTAGCAACAACCACAAAAATTATGCCTCAACAATGCTTAAAAATGACAAGAAATAATAGCCTTAAGTTAACAAAATGATAATAATTGTCAGAAGCAATTATGGCAATGTCTAATCAACTTTTAATCTTTCTTTTAGGATGAATTTGTTGTTGTTATAGATGGTTGTAGAAATATTTTGCAACAACAACAAATTAGTTAGTGAGTTACTCTAGCTTAAAGTTAGTAGAAGTTAGTAGACGTCTTAGGGAAGATAGTTTAAGAGTTGTTTGGTCAATCAATCACTTGTGAGGAGTGGACTAGTGCCTTTTAGGGTAATGGAGTCAAGGTTAGCAATGACAACTCTTAGAGGAAAACAACAATGATAATGGGTAATCTAAAGGGATGGATGATATGATTGAGGTGTTAGTAACCTAAGGCCTCAATGTCTAAACCCTAGAAGGAAAGAATGCTAGAAAGTAAGTAACCTTAGGCCCTAGTGATTTCCTTCTTCCTTAGATTAAATTTGAATTAAAATGTATGAAGCAAATGAAGTGATGCTACTAGAGTTCTACAAAGGTAGGGCTCTAGTGTATACTTCAAAATAAGTGTTTTCAAGCAATTTCAAGTGGGTGGAAAATTATAAGGAAAAGGATAGTAACATATGCTTTTCCCCTAGGGTTTCAAACTAGCAATTTCATAATCTTTGATATGAACAAGCAAATTTACCATAACCATTCAAAATAAAATGAAGAATTTCATATCTAATTACTTCATCAAGAATAATCTAACAACAAACCCTAGTTGAAGACTTCCACCATGAAAAATGCCAAAATACACCAAGATTAGCCTCTCCAAGAAGTTGTGCACCACTTAATTTCACCCAAATACCCTTAAAGGGGGGCCGGATTTCAAATCTCACACTTGTGTTAGTGAAAGATGATGAAAAAATGAGAGTTTTATCTCTCTTTTTATACAATATCAATGACCTTTAATTAAAATTTAGGTCAGAAAAGGTCGACATGGCCAAATTACATCAAAAATCCAGTTTTTACATAAATTCAAAGAATTAAACCCTAAAATGTGAAATAGAGGTGACGTCTTGCTCTCCTAGGGTGACATTGGGCCTCATAAGTGGGACATCAAGCTCCATGAGCAAACCATTAGGCCTTCCAAGGACTCTAGATGATGCCACACGTGCCACCTATCACACAACTATCTCCATCATGTCCATCTGACGCTAGGTGACGTTTAGGGTCACAAGGGTGACGTCATGGGCCTGCTAAGGCCAACGTTCAGTGGGGGAGAGCAAGATCCCCCTAGATCCAGGCCTACCAAATTGTCTCTGGTGGAATTTCCTTCTTTTTCTCTGGTGCAAGACCCTGGCGTCTCTCTGCTCCTGGTTGGGTTCACAACATCCATCTGGTCGAATTTTAGCCCCATGGAGGTCTGAGATAATCATCTCCCCATATGTACCTGTTCACCGGGCATGGTCCTGCAAAAACAACAAGTATGCCCTCCATGGAATCATAATTCACATGGATCATAGCAATGTTAGTCACGTCTAATAATCAAATTATAGAGACATGTGCATCAAACCCCCCTTTACTCAAACAAATGCTCAAAGACGCTATGCAGTTTAACAAGCTAGGTTTGGAGAGGGTCTCACAATGTCCTATTGGGATAATCCTCCTCAAGTTTGGGGTGTTTCCTAGGTGAAGACCAATCTAGGTCATGTAGGTGTATGAAATGGTGTAGGGAATGTTTGGGCAAGGGGTGCAGTGATAACAGGGAAATATAGGTCTTACATGTGGGTGCCTCTGTAGAGGACGAGTTGCACCTTGTCATGGATGCTATTTTTTCCTAGCCCATTCAATGCCTTTTATTCTTTGTCTTATTACTTCTTCTTTTTCAAGAGAATATCTAGGGGACACTGTCCCGGCGTGGCAACTAGTGGTGACAATGTTACCCACAAGCACTTCACATAAATGAGAAGGTTGGCTCATGATGAGACCCCCTTTCTCTTGGCTATGCCACCAAGAGCCACTACCATGGTTTGGTGACCAGATGGAAGGCAATGTAATATCGCTACATGCGCATGGACCTAATAGGTCAGCTCATGATGACATCGCCTATCCACCAACTAGATCTTGAGTTTTTTTTATTTTATTTTACGGGTCCCCTTTTCTTGCTGAGAGGCTATTTATTGTTTTCTCGGGAATCCCTGGGCGAAGAATCTCAAGGTTTCATTTTGGATTTTAACTTTTTCCAACTACTTTTACCCTCTGGGCCTTTAGCCCCTTCTTCCCACAAGACAAGGTACAACCCTTACTAGGTTGGCAAACCCAATGCCCAAACCAAGGTAGGGGGAAGATGAGAGGGATAATGATGAAAAGTGGCAAGTATAGAAGGAATGGACGATGAACTTTCATAGACCCACCTAGTGGAAACTCATCCCTAAGGGAACCAACTTACTAGGGTACTCTATCACCCCCCCCCCAATCTTTGAACAAGTTAAAGAGCATAATTTCCAAGCAAACCTCATGAAACAAAAGAGAGTCCAGTGCACATATTCAAATGCTTCAAAAATCAGAGTGACACATACCATGATACCCAGACTCATTGCCTCATGGATCAAGACCCACTGCTACTTCAGAATCAGGCTGATGGGATGGATGTTGTTGTTGTTGATAGATAGGATGCATTGAATAAAACATGGGCCCTCCAGGGCCAAGATCAATTCATATGGCTCTTGGTACTCCATGTCTAGGACCTATGGGACTCGAGACATAATCTCCTTAGTTATCCCTAGGATAGGGGATAAAATATGGCTCCAACTCGGGGACATGTGCTCACCATAGAGCGCATGAGAACCTCATCATCTCTGGCATGATCTGTAATCTACTAGATCTCAACAAAAATAACTAGTAATCTTTTGGGGTGGTGATATCACCCTTGGCTCATATATGATACAATGAAATAAAAGTAAGCAATCATATATACAAATGGAAATGAAACTACAACTACACTACTTTAGCATGATATGTAGATGGTATATACAATGAATGCAAATTCCTACCTACTTACATGTACTTACCTGTGAAGTCAAGTCTTTGCCCCTTGATGGGGTTTGAGGAGGTGTCCACTAACCTGTAATGGACATCTTCTTCCTTCCAACTTGGATAGATAGTAGGCATTATTGACTGACTTCATTCTGACTCTAAAAGGTCCAAGCCAAAACTGTGCATTCCCTTTAACATTAGGAGGCTCTCCCCTTTTTTTATCCCATATCTAGACCGTATCTCCCTCTTGGTAATCATGTGTTTTGAACTTGGTTGTTTCTTGTACAACTCTAGTATATTGTTTTGAGGGAGGAGGGTGGGATTCTGCTGTGAAGACTTCCTACTGGGTTGATCTGATCAATATGTCATCATCTCCTTTCTTTAATATCTCGACAGTCCCAACTTCTTTGTCCTTGTATTTGTCTAGGAGTTGTTGGTATTATTCCTTCTTTGGCCATTGTATTTTATCAAAGTCTTCCTCTGAAGAGAAAGGAAAATACTCAGGAGAAAACACATGAAGTCTTTCCTTGATTGGCTCATGTGTCTCTCTAGTTTCAATATCATCATCAATTTCCTGCACATGGACCTTGGCCATTGGCACATTTTGGAGGTGGCTTATTGTCTCATCCTTCATAAGCACATTGATGTAAGTTAGATCCATTTCTAAGCTTCCTCCTAACATTGCATCAAACTTCCTGGACAACAACATTCCCAATACATCCGGGACATCCACAACCACAATATCCACATGGATCACTCTCTCAGGATATATTCCAAGGCATACTTCAACGTTTTCAACTACCCCATGAGTGGGTATGGCTCTGGATTCAAAACCACACACATTCCTATAAGGTTGTGTGGCCTTTAGGCCCAATTTCTCCATGACCTTCAAAGACATCATGTTAGCACCTGCTTCTGAATGAAGCATACAATTGTTAAAGCATTTGTTATTAACCAATAATGTCATGAAGAAAGGAGGGTGCCCATCATATTGAACCCTAAAATGGTATGCTTGTAACATGATAGGAGGGTCCATTGGCTCATCTGATACTTTGAAAAAAAAATCGAACCTTTCTTTTATAGATGGGACCTTGACGACTTCCCTTAGTGGAATGGTTACGTGCATTTTTGGCAATGCACCTTCAAAGTCAAAACTCAAATCCACCTTGTCGGTTTTGGGAGGATTTTTAGGAAGAAGTATGTTCATAGGTGGAGGTCTTGGTTGTGAAATTACTGGTCCAGTAGTGAGAGGTTGGTTCATTCATTTTTTCCTAGTGTACACTTGGAATTCTTGTTTCTTCAACTTTTCTCTTGACTCTTGATCAATGTTATTTATCACCTCCATCCTAGCCTGCGTGGCTGCTTCCTTTATGCCTTCTTGATGTTCTTCAAGTGTGACATTAAGGCAATATTGAGGACCTTCAATGATATGATTGACAATAATCACTTGGTCGTGTTCACCATTGTTAATGGGACACTCATGCTCCCAATGTGAGTCTCTACACTATAAGCACCAAGGCTTTTCATCTACCATGTTTGCGAGGGCTAAAGTATTAGGAACTTCTTGATCATTTTCCAGTCTAAAAACTTGAGTTCCTTTTTGGAACTACCCTTTATAAGGAACCCTAGGAGATTGTTGCTAAGCTCTTTCCAAGTTGACAATCCTATTCATCTTTAACGCTTGGGATTTTACCATGACATCTACAGTCAACTGTAGATTTGCTAAGCTAGCGCTAGTATCTGAGGTAGGTTCAACATTATGGACTATGTTAGGTTTAGCATCCACTTTGACTCTTGAGGCAGAAAAAGGCTCAACTCTAGATGATGATAGATTTTCTTTAGTCCTTGTAGATACATCTTGGGATTCTTGTATTATTTTAGGGGATTTATCTCTAAGCAGAAATCCCATTTGTCATGTAAAGGCTTTGGTGTAAAGAAAGAGAAGGAAACTATCTGAAGGATGATGGCTCACTGGGATATTTTGCACTAAGTTTTCAAATTTATCATGACATTCCCTAACAATTTCATTCTCTTTTTTTGTGATGTTATTCAACTTTATCAACAACAAGTTGGGGTCTTCCTTGACACTCCGTCATTTGAGGAATCTTTCCTCCAACTTATCCATGGTTTTAATACTAGTGCCAGGGAGACCATTGTACCATCATCTAGCGCCATCATGGAGGGTAGCAGAGAAAAATTTCATAGATAAGTATTCAACATCATCACTGATGGGATGAAGCTGAAAGAATGCCCAGAAGTTTCTCATATGATCCTCGACACTGACTACATCATTACCAATGAACTTAGGCAACCATTTCTCATACTTAGGGGGCATTTTTCTAGGGTATCCTGGTATGTTTGTCATGTCTAATGGTTTGAAGAGCTTGGATGACCATTTTTTATGGATATTAGCTTGGTTTGGATTAACAGTCTAAGTTCTTGTGCTAGACATTGTGTTTAAAGGAAGATTTCCTGCAAATAATTATTTTACTATAGGAGAGTTTCGAGGAGGTTTTCTTATAAATGACTTGGGAGGGTTGGTATACCTCCCTGATCTTTGTGGAGTCGCCAGATAATTTTCTTGAAACTATCAAAGGGATGAGGGGATCACCCTCAGTGGAGTTGCTAGGTAAGATTTATAAGACAAAGGCTTTTGAGGGAAGGCTTAATGTACATTCTTGAGGAAAATTGACTCAGTGTTCCTCGACAACAACGCATAGGACACCTTAATAGGACACCTCTTTCTATTTTGGAGTATATCAAAACACCCCAGGGGAGATGTCCCTAATGACCTAAGGGTTTGAGAAGGCTAAGGTAAAGCTATAAGAAAGTCCCACCCCTCTCATAGGTCAGTTAGATCAAAAGTGTCAGAATTTTATTGAGATGAACCAAAAGATAAATTAAGTGTACCTTCCGTGAACAAGACAACAAGTAGAAAAGAAATGAAATTTGCAAGTACCATATGATGTCAATGCTTCATAGAAACATAAACTTTTGAAAGATAAACAAGCTGATATAGAACTTAAGTAATGTGAATATTTATAACAACAATGAGTATTTAGCAACAACCATGAAAATTATGCCTCAACAATGCTTAAAAATGACAATAAATAATAGCCTTAAGTTAACAAAATGATAATAATTGTCAGAAGCAATTATGGCAATGTCTAATCAACTTTTAATATTGCTTTTAGGATGAATTTTATGTTGTTATAGATGGATGTAGCAATCTTTTGCAACAACAACAAATTAGTTAGTGATTTAGTCTAGCTTAAAGTTAGTAGAAGTCTTATGGAAGATAGTTTAAGAGTTGTTTGGTCAATCAATCACTTGTGAGGAGTGAACTCATGCCTTTTAGGGTAATGGAGTCAAGGTTAGCAGCGACAAATCTTAAAGGAAAACAACAATGACAATGGGTAATCTAAAGGGATGGATGAGATGATTGAGGTGTTAGTAACCTAAGGCCTCAATGTCTAAACCCTAGAAGGAAATAATGCTAGAAAGAAAGTAACCTTAGGCCCTAGTGATTTCCTTCTTCTTTAGATTAAATTTGAAGTAAAATGTATGAAGCAAATGAAGTGATGCTACTAGAGTGCTACAAAGGTAGGGATCTAGTGTATACTTCAAAATAAGTGTTTTCTAGCAATTTCAAGTGGGTGGAAAATTACAAGGAAAAGGATAGTTACATATGTTTTCCCCCTAGGGTTTCAAACTAGCAATTTCATAATCTTTGATATGAACAAGTAAATTTACCATAACCATTCAAAATAAAATGAAGAATTGCATATTTACTTACTTCATCAAGAATAATCTAGCAACAAACGCTAGTTGAAGACTTTCCACCATGAAAATGCCAAAATACACCAAGATTAGCCTCTCCAAGAAGTTGCACACCACTTAATTTCAGTCAAATACCCTTAAAGAGGGCTGAATTTCATACCTCACACTTGTGTGAGTGAAAGATGATGAAAAAATGAGAGTTTTATCTCTCTATTTATACAATATCAATGACCTTTAATCAAAATTTAGGTCAAAAAAGGCTGACATGGCCAAATTACATCAAAAATCCAGTTTTACATAAATTCAAAGAATTAAACCCTAAAATGTGCAATAGAGGTGACATCTTACCCCCCTAGGGTGATGTTGGGCCTCATAAATGGGACGTCAGGATCCATGAGCAAAACTTTAGGCCTTCCAAGGCCTCCAGATGATTCCACACGTACCACCTAGCACAACTACCTCCATCATGTCCATCTAATGTTTGGTGACGTCATGGTCCTCCCAAGGCCAACATTAAGGGGGGGGGGGGAGCAAGATCCTCCTAGATCCAGGCCTACCAAAGTGTCTCTGGTGGAACGTACTTCTTTTTCT
This sequence comes from Picea engelmannii, assembly GCA_009831015.1. Classification (NCBI taxonomy): domain Eukaryota; kingdom Viridiplantae; phylum Streptophyta; class Pinopsida; order Pinales; family Pinaceae; genus Picea; species Picea engelmannii. The sequence continues at coordinate 658,882 of ML778799.1, read as the reverse complement.
CTAGTGCATGCCCCTGGATGGGGTCACAACATCCATCTGGTGGGGTTTTAGCCCCATGGAGGTCCGAGCTAATCATCTCCCCATATGTACCTTTCCATCGGGCATGGTCCTGCATAAACAACAAGTATGCCCTCCATGGGCTCATAAGTAACATGTATCATAGAAATGTCAATCACGTATAATCATCAAATTACCCAAACATGTGCATCAAACCCCCCTTTACCCAGACAAATGCTCAAAGACGTTATGCAGTTTAACAAGCTAGGTTTGGAGAGGGTCTCAGGATGTCCTATTGGGATAATCCTCCTCATGTTTGGGGTGTTTCCTAGGTGAATACCAATCTAGGTCATGTAGGTGTATGATATGGTGTAGGGAATGTTTGGGCAAGGGGTGCAATGATAACATGGAAATGTAGGTCTTACCTGTGGGTGCCTTTGTAGAGGGTGAGTTGCACCTTGTCATGGATGCCATTGTTTCCTATCCCATTCAATGCCTTTTATTCTTTGTCTTATTGTTTTTTTTTTTCAAGAGAATATCTAGGGGACATCGTCTTGGCATGGTGACCAGTGGTGACAAAGTTACCTATTAGCACTCTGTAAATTTTGTCCGAATAAACAGATAAACAACAGAGGTAACTGTTTCAACCAACTTTAGAGCTGAGGCACTAGCCCGCTCAACTCAGAGAGGGCTCTCTCATATCACTTGATGTTTCTTTGGAAATCAGTGGCTAGATTTGGTTTGTGTTGGGGTTTTTTAAGAAAATAACTGGAGAAATGAAGATAACATTTGGGATATGGGGTCTGGAATAAATAGAGTACATTATCAAACTTGACAACTATTCAGAGGAAAAGGCTAAATAAGGCATTAAGTCTGAGTTTATACCTGAAAATTTTGCATGACATCAGAGGAAAAGAAACATGTAACTACATCAGAGCATTACGCAGATGAATTTTGAATAAGTTAAGAAGAAAGAAACATAGTCTCAGTTGCTAAGCCAAGAGCATCAAATAATGAATTTTGGGCCTCTAAATCTCCAATTTAGACAGAAAGAAGTGTAAATGAAATGTGTGCTTATAGGAAATACATACTATGAGAGGAAAACAAGACTCATATCACTATCGGTTAGAATCTTTTCATAGATAATCCAAAATCTGCCTTTGCATTTATATATTCATTATAGCCCCCAAATTTACAAAAGTTTTTCCTACACAGAAGGCATGCTCCTCTTTTCTCCATGCTTTCTATATCCTCGAGATAATATATATATAGAGAGAAGGTTTCTTTGTGGAATACAAAACGTTCATACTTCTCATCATTCTAAGATTAGAGATAAGTTACAAAAGAGGAATGATTTATAATAACCATTACCCTATTTTAGAGGGACCGTTAGGAATAGGTTCATCATATCTAGGCGTCATCTGTCCAAAAATTTCTGGGATGTACTTGTCTCTACCTGAGAGTTTATTTTAGCTTAGTGATCTCCTCCTTTAGAGTATCCAACCAGGTCGGTTGATTCTCTCCAACACTTTCAACCGTTTCAACTATGGTTTCTTCGTTTGCTCCATTTATTTTTTACAACTCGCATGTTGATGACTAGATCCCTCATAATGGGATTTAGCCTGACTTCCAATCCTGAATCTGTAGCAGGTTCTGTGTGGAATTTAGTCGCTAATATACATGCAATTACCCTTTCCTTCTTACTCGTAAGTAAATCTTCCATGTTGCCTAAATGACCAATTTCACTGGATATAGCTTTGTCCATGTATCCAAATTTCGTGGACACCGAAATATTCCTACAGAAATCAGAGAGTCGAGAAGATTGGAGATTACTTCGTTTATGGATGAGATGATGTCTCCATACTTGAGAATCGGTGGTTATAGAGTTCCAATCATGAATCACTGACATATTCTCTTACAGGTACGTTGGTTCACCAGACTTAGCCAATCCATTTCAAATGATTAGCTTTCAAGTTCGTTATATGGCGACATTCACCTGACATCATATGGTTGTGAAGTACCGAATGAGTGAAACAGGGTGATTCTGACCAGTCACTGCTCGCCCCACAATTGGTTGATTTGACATATTGGAACTTGTGACATCGGGGCTTTGGGGAAAGTGGTTTTAGGCAAGCTCCCTTTTGCTCCGATGTATCTCTGGAGGTGCCACGCATCCATTTTAAAAACCATAATGGTTTTCCCTGGTCCACCCTTATATGATTAAGTCTCGTGCAAGTTCACCACCCGATATGGTCACCTGCCGTTGATTTGGGCCGATTTACAATCGATAGTCTATTGAGTTATGCCTTTTGCGCCTCCGCTATATTTGTCCATACGCCACCAGATATGTCGTGGTCCTCTAAATCATCAATTCTCCAAACTATCAGGCTCCCGTGACGATGTAGCTCTTGCTAAATTCCCGAGACTCGGATCTTGTCTGAAAATTGTTATTGTGATAACAAAGGCTCCAACTGGGGATGTTATCCTCCCTGTGAGGTAGCAAAGAACTTGTAGACCCGGTGCCTGATCCATTGGGTTGATCCCAAAACATGTGTGTAGACCCTGCTCCTACCATATCACTAGTGTCTGCTGAAGTCCAAACTCTGCATGTCGTTCTCAACTGGGTACCAAACACTGAATATATGTTGAAACTGACTGTACACAATACTGGAAATATAAACTGAAGAATGCTTGTATGGAAATCTTATTCGTACAATCCTACCTACCCTAAAAATGATGAAAAGACCACTCAATCAAGTGATGCTAAAGTGCCAATGCAACCAATCAAGCAATTGGCTTCCAGATTTTTTTCCGCTTACATCTTTCTTAAGAAGGCAGACAAATGTAGAAGATGGTAGCTGAAAACAAAATTTGAATTCAAAATCTGAGTTTATGAATGAAACAAATGCCTCCTTCACTGATGACTGTAATAGGATGGCCACCGGATCTTGAAAAACATGAAAAATTATTTCTTCTTAGGGGATGGCCACCGGATCTTGACTGTTTAGAAATTGGACCAGTACATCATTCTTAGGGGAAGAAAAGCAATCTTGAAATACCTTGTCTTGCTAGTAATATTGTTGAACATCCGCATTGGTTCTAGGAGAAAGGAAAAGACCTTTGATAAAAATTTCTTGATTAGCTTCTTCTTTAATCTGGTGACTAAGCACAGATTGGAATTCTGAATCGAAATACCCTTCCAAGTAATGATTGTGCAATGCATGCGAGTGTAGTTGGTGTTCTTTAATGATGACAACCTTTTCATGTAAAACAATCCTACTGTGAATATAGTCAAAAGTCCTTATTTTTTCTGAAATTTCATGATTTTCTCTTAACCATTCAAAGGAAGAAAAACATAAGGGGAGCAAGTTTTTATTTGTAAGCCCGCTACTTTCTTTGCCTTCGACTCATGCTTGGATTTTTTCTAATTTGAAACACTATTTTGTTTCAACAGTTCGAATGAGGAAAAACACAATGGCAAGGTTTTGTTACCTGATTCGAAACCTTCTTCATTTTTTTTAGTATCATCATATGTACATTTTTCCATTTCTTTGGGTTTTTGTACATGATCACTTTCCACTTTGTCTTCGACCAACAACTGTATTTCTGAATTCACACGGTCTTCCTCAAAACAAAGAATAGGTTCATCAAATGTCTGAGAAGAGCGTTCCAATATTTGTCAATCCGTTTTGTTGGTTTGGTGTGACTTTGCATCAATACAAATTTGTTTGCCTCGACAATAATCTGAGAATTCTCTTTCAACAGTTTGAATGTAGTAAAGCACAAGGGTAGAGAATTCTCTTCAATTGATCTAATATTTTGCTCCTCACTGTACTGCTGAAAAATAAAGTATTTAATATCACGATCGTCTTCACACTTGTCATATACAGACAAATCACTGACATATGCAAGGTCATCTAACAAGAACAAACTTGGAACATCAACCTACTCTTCGACAAACTGATTTGTACACTCATCCTCTTGATTATCTATAAATGAATACATGAAATAATCAACCCCTTGCTTATCATGGGATGGATCAGAAACTAAATCAACAACTTCTCTTTCAACAAATGGGACATAATTTTTTGCAACATCATTGGTATTGGGAAATTCAAGAGGGCCTATGACATGGTCGACTATATGTTCATGGTTCCAATCAACCATTATCTGTTCATATTCTCTTTTATTTTCTTTAGCATCTAACTTCTCATTTTGGGTCTATTTACATGCTTGGATGTTGTGTTGAATATCCTGAGCATCATTAAACATTTGATGTAAGGACTTAGGTCTTCTTTCCATTAGGAGGAAACACAAATCTAGATGAAGAGTAGTTGCATAATGGAGCATGGCAGCAGCTTCAATGGGTTGAATTCCTTTGGACAAATTGTAATAGACACTAGAAAACCTTCTATTGAATATAGAAATAGTTTCATTGTTTTCCGCTTTTTTAAGGCATAGAACTCTATAGGTTGTAGATCCAAAGATTTCTTCCCGCCCCAAAAATTTAAAAAGACATCCCTCAATTCCTCCCATGAGCTAATTGTCTCTAGCTGCAAACGTTTAAACCAGTCTTTGGTGTCTCCTTTCAAGGATTGAGAGAAGGCTCTCATACAAACATCATCATGGTCAATCTCAAACAAATCTATAAAATGCTCAAACCCTTGGATGTGATTTTCAGCTGATATGGTATCAGGTTCCCTGTCAAACATAGGCAGGCACTCGTAATGTTTTGGAAGAAAATCATGAAGGATGTGGGGTGACTTTAAGGGTCTATATCTATGTTGGGCTAAGGAGGACGTTGGACTAGGAACAGGGGAAGAGACATCGACCTTGGCTTTATGAGGTTTATTGACTTGGTCATGGTCATCACATGGCCCAACTGTAAAACTCTTATCGAAATCAGTGATACAGTGGGGGTATGAATATGTAACTTTAAGAGGAGGATAAATGATCGCAAGTTTTTCACGATTGTCATCCAAATGCAACAGGTAAAGAGAAACTTGTTTGGCATGCTCAAGGAAGGAAAATAAGTAACTTATAACAAATAGTAAAATGCTTTGGAGGAGATCCCATTTTAAGTACCCGTTTTCTTCCTTGATGCCTCTTCATACCTATGCCAAGGCATCTCATCTTCCAGTGTAGTCTTTGAATTGCATTTGAATCTTTAGTAGAGTCGCCCATAATGTTTTGGAAGCTGGATTCTACATTGAGAGTGGATTCGCGAGTGAAAAAATGAATTTCAGGATTCTTCTACCAGTGGAATCACCTTCAAACTGATTTTTTGATGTGTGGAGTTGCCAGTGAAAAATTGAATTTCGGGATTCTTCTACCAGTGGAATCACCTTCACACTGATTTTTTGATGTGTGGAGTCGCTAGAGCAGGAATACAACCAATATGTTCCTAAGTGTATGCTGCTCTTAGACCTTGGAACTCAACCATGTCGTTCTTCCCAGGGAAAAATTTTCAAATTCGTCCCCAACAATGGCGCCAAAATGTTAGCACTCTGTAAATTTTGTCCAGCTGAATAGACAAACGACAGAGGTAACTGTTTCAACCAGCTTTAGAGATGAGGCACTAGCCTGCTCAACTCAGAGAGGGCTATCTTGTATCACTTGATGTTTCTTTGGAAATTGGTGGCTAGATTTGGTTTGTGTTGGGGGTTTTAAAAAAAATAACTGGAGAAATGAAACTAACATTTGGGCTATGGGGTCTGGAATAAATAGAGTACATTATCAAACTTGAGAACTATTCAGAGGAAAAGGCTAAATCAAGCAACAAGTCCGAGTTTATACCTGAAAATTTTGTATGACATCAGAGGAAAAGAAACATATAACTACATCAGAGCATTACAGAGATGAATTCTGAATAAGTTAAGAAGAAAGAAACATAGTCTAATTTGCTAAGCCAAGAACATCAAATAATGAATTATGGGCCTCTAAATATCCAATTTAGACAGAAAGAAGTGTAAATGAAATGTATGCTTACAGGAAATACATACTATGAGAGGAAAACAAGACTCATATCACTGTCAGTTAGAGTCTTTTCATAAATAATCCAAAATCTGCCTCTACATTTATATATTCATTTTAGCCCCCAAATTTACAAAAGTTTTTCCTGCACAGAGGGCAGACTCCTCTTTTCTCCATGCTTTCTATATCCTCGAGATAATATATATAGAAAGAAGGTTTCTTCGTGGAATACAAAACATTCAAACTTCTCATCGTTCTAAGATTAGAGATAAGTTACAAAGGAGGAATGATTTATAATAACCGTTACCCTATTTTAGAGGGACCGTTAGGAACAGGTTCATCATATCTAGGCACCATCTGTCCAAAACTTGTTGGGATGTAATTGTCTCTACCTGAGAGTTTATTTTAGCTTAGCGATCTCCTCCTTTAGAGTATCCAACCATGTCAGTTGATTCTCTCCAAAACTTTCAGCCGTTTCAGCTATGGTTTCTTTCTTCTGTTGTTTGCTCCATTTCTTTTTTACAGCTCACTTGTTGATGACTAGATCCCTCATAATGGGATTTAGCTTGAATTCCAATCCTGAATATATAGTAGGTTCTGTGTGGAATTTAGTCGCTAATATACGTGCAATTACCCTTTCCTTCTTACTCGTAAGTAAATCTTCCATGTTGCCTGAATGACCAGTTTCACTGGATATAGCTTTGTCCATGTATCTCAATTTCGTGGACACCGAAATGTTCCTACAGAAATCAAAGAGTCGAGCATATTGGAGATTACTTCATTTATGGATGAGATGATGTCTCCATACTTGAGAATCGTTAGTTATAGAGTTCCAATCATGAATCATTGACAAATTCTCTTACAGGTACGTTGGTTCACCACGCTTGGCCAATCCATTTCAAATGATTAGCTTTTGAGTTCGTTATATGGCGGTGTTCACTTGACATCATACGGTTGTGAAGTGCCAAACGAGTGAAATGGGTGATTCTTACCAGCCACCACCCACCCCATGACTAGTTGATTTGACATATTGGAACCTGTGACATCGGGGCTTTAGCGAAAGTGGTTTTAGGCAAACCGCCTTTCGCTCTGATGTATCTCTGGAGCACCGTGTGTCCATTTTAAAAATCATAATGGTTTTCCCCGGTCCACCCTTATATGATTAAGTCCCATGCAAGTTCACTGCCCGATATGGCCACCGACCATTGATCTGGGCCGATTTACAATCGACGGTCTATCGAGTTATGCCTTTTGCGCCTCCGCTATATTTGTCCATATGCCGCAAGATATGTCATGGTCCTCTAAATAATCAATTCTCCAAACTATAAGGCTCCTGCGATGATGTAGCTCTTGCTAAATTCTTGAGAATCGGATCTTGTCTGAAAATTGTTATGGTGATAACATTACCCACAAGAACTTCACGAAAATGAGAAGGCTAGCTCGTGATGAGACTCCCTTTCTCTTGGATATGCCACCAAGAGCCACTACCCTGGTTTGGTGACCAGATGGAAGATAGTGTCATACCACTACATGCCCATGGACCTAATAGGTCAGCTCATGATGAGACCTCCTATCCACCAACTAGATCTTGAGTTTTTTATTTTATTTTACAGGTCCCCTTTTCTTGGTGAGAGGATATTTATTGCTTTCTCGAGAATCCCTAGGTGAAGCATCTCAAGGTTTCATTTTGGATTTTAACTTTTTCTAGCTACTTTTACCCTCTAGGCCTTTAGCCCCTTCTTCCCACAAGGTAAGGTACAACCCTTACTAGCTTGGAAAACTCAATGCCCAAACCAAGGTAGGGGGAATATGAGAGGGACAATGATGAAAAGTGGTAAGTATGGAAGGAATGGTTGATGAAATTTCATAGACCCACCTAGTGGAAACTCATCCCTAAGGGAACCAACTTACTAGGGCACTCTATCACCCCCTAGGTATGAACAAGTTAAATAACATAATTTCCAATCAAACGTCATGAAACAAAAGAGAGTTCGGTGTACATATTCAAATGCTTCAAAAATCAGAGTGACACATACCATGATACCCAGAATCATTATCTCATGGAGAAAGACCCACTACTACTTCAGAATCAGGCCGATGGGATGGATGTTGTTGTTGCTGATAAATAGGACACATTGAACAAAACATGGGCCCTCCGGGGCCAAGCTCAAGTCATATGGCTCTCAATACTGTTGAAATAATGTAACTGCGAAGAACATTCTTATTATTATTTTGTTATTGGATTAAATCCCCATTGTGGATTAATCATGTCATTATTATTATTGGATTAAATCCCCATTGTGGATTAATCAT
>ML778799.1:575138-607453 GCA_009831015.1 Picea engelmannii | reverse complement strand
TAACATTGATAATGGAGGTTACCAATAGCCAGGCCAATCAGATTTACACTCTATGACAAGAAAATTTGAATCTTAGGCAACTAATATCTTCTTTGATGCATTCCCAAGTTCAGGTCCAGATACAATCAACCAATTCCACTGGGTCAATTGCAGCTTAGGTTGGTGCTGTAGTCCAACAACACAATCTAGGGAAAAGTTTGAAAATAGGTAACCTGATCCATGTGGATACAACAGTCAAGCTCTATTAGTCAAGTTTTATGTTTTTTAAAGTCTCATTTTTGTCAGGATCTTATGTTAGGATTTACATCAGTCATAACTTTAGAATTTTAGGAGATATCTTTTGCAAAATTTTAAGACATGGATCATAACTTTCTTTTCAAGATAGAACCTGTACATGTACCTGTACATGGATCATATATTATTTTTGAAAACTATATGTACCTGTCTGTTGTTGGGAAACTATATGTACCTGACTGTTGTGTAGCTCAAAAATGATAAGATTCCCCAGACATCGTTTCTAGTCTAATTATCAAAATTGCAAAATCGCTAAATAATTTAGGATCGATCCGACCGACCTCATCCAGGAATAGTGGAGATAAATGAATTTTCTGAAGGAGTGGAGATAGTCTCAATGGAGTTCTGGCTCTAATATCTTTACACATCTCATTTTTGTACAGTATTGTCGCTAGTTGCCCTACTCAGTCAATGGAGTTAAATTAAGTGTATTCAAAGGCTGCCCTACTGAGTCAATAGGTCTTAGACAAACTTCTTTATGTCTCCAAAGGATAGACTTAATTACAGTTTATTGATTTGATTTTTGATATTGAGCCAGCGGGAGCTCTGCAATGTTCTCTCTTAACAACATGTATATTCATACTATGAATATAAAGATTTTTAGATAACATGTATATTTCAACTATGAATATAAAGATTTTTAGATATTTTTCTCGAGGAAAAAAAACTAGTATCGAAGTAAATAAAATAACTTAAGAACGATTCCTAAATCCAAAGTTACTATTACTTCAAAATTTGTTAATTAATTAATTATTACTTTTTAATAATTTATATGGAGAAAAACTAATATGAAACAAAATTTGTAAACACTCTTTTTTAAGTTCCAAATCAAAAAAATTTAAATCATGAATTTTTTTTTATTTGTTTATTTTAAAGTTGCATCACATAATTTAAAAGATTAAAAAAACAAGGAAAAAATTAAAAAAAAGAGAAAAAACACTTCTTAAAACACAAGGATTTACATAAAAAAAAAAAATCAAAATAAAAAGAACAATAATGAAAAAAATAAATTAAAGAAACACTACATTTAGATTTAAAAAAAAAAAAAAAATTGAAAAAAAAATTGAAAAACAAATTAAATAAACAACAAATCAATGACCCCCCAAAAAGCTCAAAAACATGAATAAATCAAGTCATTTGGGGGAAGGGGCAATTTTCAGAATTTTCAACCGCCATTCCCCCATGCACACCATCTGCCTACCATTCCTCGCCCTCTCCCCACTCTAGCAGCCAATGGCATACTGTTTAACAAGCGACAAACTGCCCATGTATTAAAAATGACCCCCCAGGGTATGTGTCGCTCCCCATGTTACATGGACGGTAAGAAGGGTAAACCATTGGCCCTTATTACGGGGCCTCTCCCAGAGGAAATCAAGAGAGTCAAACTCGTGACCAATGACAAGCATGATAAACTCACTTCTGGCTATAGACCAATTGAGCTAACCCTCAAGGCTTGTATAATATATTTATCACATATATGTATAATATAAAATAAAAAAATTCCAAGGAAAAAATCCGTAATTTTATTATAAGGAAATAAAATTACATTTGTAAATGCCAAAAGCATTCATGAGTAATGTTTGAATTGCAGTGGATATCTACAAAAGGCTGTTCAAAATTTACAAAACAATGTCCTTCCTATGTGTCAACAGAGGATATGAATAATGCCTGTCGCATCTCTATATACATCAATATCCATTTTTATCCAGCTAAGCTTGTTTGTATCTAGAATCAGATCTGAATTCTTATACATTTCCAAAAATGAGAAAGGATGAAAATATTTAATCATAGGTTGGCCCAAGGGTTGTAAAGAAATTCCCTAGGGCCATTCGGGCCTTCTTACTTCACTTTCCAGCATCCATTGTCCAGGTCCAGTCGAGATTTTGAGATTTGGTCCACTTGTTGATTGTGATTCGTGTATACATGTGAAAATGTGATATGAGTGAATCTTCCAAAGAGCCTCTTTATATCCTCTAACGCAGCACGCGCTCGCAAGCATGTCTGCTCATAGGATCTTTCCTTTTCACACGGCCCAAAGAACTCCAAACAGTTCTTCTATTTCCCTATCGGGAAATCTGCACCCACAGAATTCTCTACGCAATCCCCTCTCTTTACTTATCGAGAGATCGGACTTCGCTACTTCGCAAATCCAATGGTCGAGTGTTCGGTTCTCGAATCCCCGAACCTCGATACAAGTCAACACTGACCTTTTCCTTTACCTTGTCGGGATTTCTTCTATCGCGATTTCGACACCCGCGATGTCAAACAACTTGTCTCTCCAACTCCCAAGTCCCAATATGTCGAAACTCCGATATACTCGCGAGTTGACTTTTCAATGCCTTCACTCCATCGGCATTTCGAAGTTCGCAGTATCGCGAATCCTGATGAAATGTTTTCGGCACTTCACCCTGCGAAATTTCGAAACTCGTGCCACCTGTCCACTCGTCGATTCCTATGGCCCCACACTGTCCCTTTGACTGTCGGGATATCGTGTATCGTGATTTCGCGATCCTTGCTACCAAATCTTCGACTCTTCTCTCACGAAATCCCGATAGGCGATTCCGCGAGTAATCCAACGGCCCTGGCTGGCTTGGATCAACGACTCTATCTGTCCTGAGCTTAAACCCTCGGAAATACTCACTGTATCTCCCCTGCTCCTCCGCGAGATCTAACGGCTCACGGGATGTCGCGAATTCTTCTCGGAGAATTCCGACCGTCCATTTTCTTCCTTGATGCTTTCTACAAATGAACTAAGTGTTCTTCCACAGAACTCGTCCACCTGCAGCATAAACTTGCGACGCCTCTTACAGACTTCCAGTCACAGCTTCTCTGCGTTGTTCTTCAACAATCTCGAAGGCCTATCCTTCCTGAGCTTTCTTATGACTTTGAGCCTTAGAAAAGACTCTTGTGCGCACTCCTTGAAGCAACCCTCAAACACTTCAAGTGCTTGAATCCTTTCGACCCTGCGCACACCTGCAACAACAGTCCTTCAACCCTCGCTCAGGTTCACAACCTTGAACTTCACTCGGCCTGCGCACTCCTTGCACGGCTCATGTGCTCAACTGCACTCCTGCGGAGATGAGAACAAAAGTTATCTCTATCTGAACCCTCTGTCAACGCACTCCTTGCAGACACTTCAACTGCACTCCTTGCAGGAACTCTAGCTCAAATAGAGAAACAATTGAAACTCATTCCTTCTTTCTTCCAGAGTTCAATTCAAACATGAAATCATATACACATCACATAAAGCAAATGTATAACAAGAAGCAAACATTCATGAGCATATCATTCAGCATCAATACATAGAGAACAAACACAAAACCATGAATTTGAATCAAAATCTTCTATTAATTCAAATATCAGTACATGGGTGTTCTTACACAGCTCTCTGCATGCTCTTGCTCTAATCCTTCTCCAATAATGATACAATACACAATGAGGGTGTCTATATCCCGTTTCCCTCTTGCGCTCTAAAACTGTCTAATCTACACATTCAATTCTACCTACTTGCATTAAACTACTTTAAATGCCTCCTACCTACTAAGGACGAGAGCTAAAGGCTCAAGGTCCGTTTACAATATACAAGTGCGCTTCATCTTAATGACTCATTTAAGATGACGCAACAACTTTCAAGGTGATTTTCAAAATTTGTGTTGGCGCTCGTCTAGCTGTCCTCCGCTTCCGCGCTAGCTCGCTTGATGTGGGAGATTCTCCTGCATCATCGTCCAAAAGTGGAACCAAAGTGTATGAATGAAAAATATGTGTTCCTTTCATAACTTGGATAACAAATAAAGAATCTCCATATATATTCAAGTGGATGATGTTGTTTTCAAGAGCTAAGAGAATCAGAAGATAAAGTGTCATGAGTTCACTGAAGTTATTGGTGGCCTCCCCTAGTCCAACAAAGAAGGCAAAAGAATGACTTTGAGATACATGATGGATTCCCCTTGCTCCTCCAATAGAAGCTAATCATTGGGTTGCACCATCAAAGAATGCCCATGGAACTTTCGAGTTGATGGAAGGAGGTATTGTGATTCTTGGAGCTGAAGAAGTAAATTTTTGTGGATAGGATGAGAAGATGTTGATGCATTGTAGGGAAATGTGAGTTATGGAGACATGTTTGTTTTCAAAGATGGATTTATTTTGAGCTATCCAAATTCCCCAACAAATGATGAGAGGGAGTGCCTTGTACTCATGATTTTGATGATCAGACAACCAATTTTGAAGTGCTTATGCCATGTTTGATCCATTCCAGATAAAAGAGGTCCCAAGAGAGCTACTAATCTCTCGCCATACAAATGTTGTGAAGGAACAATGTAGGAAGAGATGTGTATTGGATTCCTCCTCTAATTTACAAAGAGCACATCGACTTGGACCTGTGAAGGGACACTTCTAAAGGTTTTTCCAGGTTGGGGCCTTGTTTTTTAAGAGAAGCCACATAAATAAAATTGATTTTGGAGGACATTTGAGTTTCCATAGGAGTTTTCCCCACCAAGGGGGGGGGATCATGATCTAAGGTATGAAATTGTGATAAGTATCCTTGTTTTGGAGAGTACTTCCCTATTGAACTGAAGGACTGGATAAGTTGGTCTTATTGATCTGTAAGTCTGACAAAAGAGTTTCCCAAAGAGATGATATATCACTGCCAGACATGTACAAAATGTGCTTCTAGATTTAAATCTTCACCCGAAATCTATCTAGTGTTTCCTGTGATAAATTCCTTGTGCCCGATTTGGTGAAAAAGGGATTGGATGATTTTAATGGATAAGGATATAATTCAAAAATAATGGGGGAGTGATACGAGACACCACTAGAAGTGACCCATTGGCGAAAACAAAAATTTCCTTGCATAAAATATTCAAAAATGAGGAAGCAATAAAGTCTTTTTGCAATACAAGCATCGCCAGTTTGCATGTTGCACCAAGTGGGAGATAGCTTGGGAGGGAGAGTGTCAATTAATCTATAGTCTTCCATGATTTTTGAGAAATATCTAGAGAGAGGGTTTGCTTGAGTTGCGGAGCCCCAAATTTCACATGTACCAAGAGTAAAATTTAGGTCTCCCCCCAGGATGATATTTTTTGAGGAAAGAAGGGGAGAGGGAAGAAGTTTGTCCCATAAAAATTTCATGTCAGAATAAGGGCCATAAATGTTGAGAAATAGGAAGAAGAGATTGTGCAAGGGAGAAAATAATTGGGTTCCCAAGACAACCTGCATGGCCCAAGTGTTGGAGAGTTGTAGAGAGTCTGTTCTCCACCTAGTAAGTAGACCTCCTTATTTCCTTGAAGCATCCACTCCTATGAAGTTCCATCCTGACATAGAGGAAGAGAATAATTTGACCATTGCATCTCCTTCCATCATTGTTTCCTAGAGAGAAATGAGACTGGGTTTGTAGATTTCAATCTGTCTCCGAATGGCCATTCTCTTAGAGGGGTTGGTCAACCCCCTGCAATTATGTGAGAGAAGAATCATTGAGGGCCTTATTCGTGGGCCAATCATATAAGAGCCCCAAAAAGGGATTTTTGTTTTCCGAAGTGAACTTCTGATTGTGCTTGCTTCTGGGCAAGGGAAATATATGACTTCCTACCTCTAATCAAAAGTTTTTTCTCTACATTCGCAAAATTTCCAAGACCTCCTTGGATTCCAATGGAGATCTCCTTTGAAAATTGAACAAAGGACTTTATATTATAATTTTGGGGAAGGAGGGTGGAGGGAAGGGATGGGAGGAGTGAAGGGGGGAGAGAGGTTGTAGGGGAAAGTGTTTAAGGTGCACATGTGGCTAGTGAAGTGAGGGAAGGGGAAGGGGAGGGGGGATGGTAAAAAATGATAGGGGGTAGGAGGGAAATGAGAGGGAATGAAGCAGGGATAGAGATGCATGAGATCCCTTCGAAAAAGGATAAATCCAAATTTTTTTGGGCAGGGGAGAGTGAAAAATAACCATGTGGATCCTGTGCAAAAAAAGATGAGGAGGGAAAATAGTTTAAAGAGAGTGAGCCTTACCAAGGAGAACAATCGATGTTATATACATGTGATATTGTTGCAAGTACACAGGAGGGGGATTATCCAGAGATGTATTTTTAGAGCTTTCTTTCGTCACATGAAGATTTGTTGAAGGCAGGCATGGGAGATGAGCTTTTTGTAGGTTTGAGGGATATTTCTTGACCCATTTCTGTTTTTTTTCTTGCAGGGTGAATCCTTATCCAAATGTTCATAGACATGACAAAAACCACACCTAAAAGGTATTCCTTCATAGTCTAGTTGATCCATATGGATGTCAGTGGCCTCCCACCTATTCCAACTGGCTCATTTTGGTAGTTTTCCAGTTTGGCAGTTTTTTCCTAGTTTTCGGGTCCTTGACCTCTGGGGCCATTTTGAGGCCCTAAACAACATTTTTAGGGCTCACCACAGTCAAACTATAAATGAAAATAGAGTCTAATGACAACATGCATAGTCCTCGGATAGAACTTTCCAACGGGCTATCGTGCACTTAAAACGAAGATCATATGCAAAATTTACAACATCGGGAAGTTGATGTACTAACTTACCCAAACGGGGCCCACATGACTTTTGGTGCTTCATCTCCTAGGGTTAGGTTTTTGGATGTCTAGGGTTTTTGACATTCTTGTTTATTTTAAAAAGGCCTTAAGAGCCTCCTTGTAATCATCTTCTTGTGAATGAGCGTAGCCGTCACATCTCTTCTCAGAGATAAGCCGCCACCATTCTAGAAAGCTTGTTTTTCGCTGCATTTTACAATGTCAACTTATTTCCTTATTGAATAGAAACCAATTTTACTGTATATATGTTATTCTGTGTTAAGCATCTTTTGATAATAATCTGTATTCATTTCGTTCTTCTCATAAAATCTGGCCAATGGTATCATAGCGGTCTGCTCCTTGTCATTCTTAATGCATGTCCCCAACGAGGTCAGGGTACACAGAATTGGATCTTGAGCTTGTTTCTCTTGAGGAAAAAATCTCTCGCATGCCCAAGTGACCTCTCATGGCAGGAGAAAAGAAAGACGAAGGTAAAGGATATCCCTTCAAAATGTTGCTCTAGGAATCCCTCATGCAACAGAGGAACGAGATGATGGATAGTTTTGCGCAAATCCTTCGGTGACTACCAACAAGCGATGCATCTTCCTCAAACAGAGGCATCGTCCCCTTCAAGGTACAAATAAACTTTGATATTCCTATATTTGACAGTCAGATATACATGATGTCGTAGACAAATGGTTGAATCTGCTGGAAGGGTATTTCTTTGTCCATAACTTCTCGAATAGAGAAAAGATTACTTTTGCGCTCCTCAAAGTCATTCCCCGTGTCAAAGATTGGTGGGAAACATTCTTTGAGAATAAGGAAATAGAGGAACCCTCATTATTTACAGTCATAGTCACCAGGGAGTCCTTCAAGGATGTTATTAAGGAACAATACTACCCTGTTGGAAGTTATGATGACTTGTACACAAAATGGACCACACTGCGGCAGGAAAGAGACCAAGCAGTGCCCAAGTTCACGAATATCTTCAATACCTTACGCACCAAGATAGGTATCAAATATTCTGAGTGACATCTGGTACTCAAGTATCACGACGGTTTGCATAGATACATCCAAGTCGAAATGGAGTTTCTAGACATCTCATCCTTGGGTGCGACCTACCGATATGTCGTCAAAATTGAGCAGAAGCTTAAACAAAAATGCCAAATTTGGGCCTGGGAACCCCTCACAACAAAAACCAGGAAAAGGCAGCNCATCCAAGTCGAAATGGAGTTTCTAGACATCTCATCCTTGGGTGCGACCTACCGATATGTCGTCAAAATTGAGCAGAAGCTTAAACAAAAATGCCAAATTTGGGCCTGGGAACCCCTCACAACAAAAACCAGGAAAAGGCAGCGCCAACCCGTAGAACAAAGGACAAAGAAAAGATGAATTACCTCGGGACAACCAGTTCAGGCCGCAAGAAAACAAGGACACCGAAAAGACAAAGAAAGATACCAGGAAGTGGTGTGACTTCCATAAGAGCCCCTGGCATAACACTACTTATTGCCGCTCAAAGAAGTCATTGGTGGCTAAGGTGAAAGCCTCTAAATCATATGTGGGTTCCGACTCTGAGTCAGAACCAGAGAGGGGGAGACAGATAATTGACGTAGAACCCAGTTCTACCGTTGCTACCACCAAGCTCCAACCCGGTTAACCAGACGAGCCAGAGGAAGGCGAGCACATTTTTCATTCATAGATGTGGGTGAAGGGTACCCCGCTGCACTTCATCGTTGATAGTGGTAGCCATAATAACCTCATCTCAGCAGAGGTTTTCAAGCGACTCACCCTACCGACAACACCGCACCCGCAACCCTACACCATCGGATGGCTCCGCCAAGGAAGAGACATTTGTGTCAACCAACAATGTCACCTATCATATGGCATCAAGCCCTTCAAAGAGGAGGTATTATGTGATGTTTACCCTCTCGAAGTTTGCAATGTTCTTTTGGGCCAACCATATTTATGGAAATTTCATGTTGTGTATGAGTCTAGGCCTCACCGTGTTATTACTACTTTGAACAAGAAATTGTACAGAATACCCGAGGCAGTCCCACCTAATGCTATTTCCTTGATCTCTGCCAAGAAATGCAGGAAGGTCATCTCTCATACGAGGAATTTTGTCTTCTTCGTGATTCTCTCTCAGAATGAGCGAAAGATCACAACCACATCCAGGGTCTTCGCGGCTGACCTCTCCACACAAAAGAAGCAAGTCGATAAGGTCATGGAAAAATACTCATATATCTTCTCCTCACCTACCGAGGTACCTCTGCACTGTCAGGTCAAGCACCCCATCGATCTGACCTCTGACGCACCACTACCTGATGGGCCAGTCTACCGCCACTCTCTATTAGAGAATGAGGAGATCAAGCGATAGATCCAAGAACTGATCCACAAGGGGCACATCCGTCCCATCTCATCACCTTGCGGGAGCCCAATCGTGTTGGTACAAAATAAATATGGAACTTGGTGACTCTACATTGATTACTAGGCCCTGAATAAAATCACAGTCAGAAACCAGTACCTGATTACCCGAAATGATGACCTCCCTGATCATCTCACGGGGGGAAAATACTTCAGTAAGATTGATATGCAGTCTGGCTATCACTAGTTCCCGATAGAACATACATATGTATGGAAGACCGCCTTCAATTCAAAGGAAGGTCTTTTTGAATGGTTGGTCATGCCATTTGGTTTAACAAATGCTCCAGCCACTTTCATGAGGATGATGGACAATATCCCGCAACCATTCACCAATACTTTTGTAGTGGTATGTCTGGATGACATTCTCATTTGTAGCAATACTTGGGTAGAACACTTGCAACATATTCAGTAGGTTCTGCACACCCTGCGGAAGCACAAGCTATACGCCAACTTGGAAAAATGCTCCTTCGGCATGGACAAGGTCCATTACCTGGGCTACATCATTGATCAGTGTGGCGTATGTGTGGATCCAGCCAAGATCCAAGTCATCTATGACTGGCCAGACCCAACCACACTCACTGATCTTTAGAGCTTCTTGGGCCTTGCCAATTTCTATCGCAGGTTCATGTTGGGATTCTCCCATATTGCATGGGCCCTCAACCAAGTAACCAAGGGTGGTGGTAAGGAGAAATTTGTGTGGGGCCTATCCCAACAAAAATCATTCGATGATTTGAAGCAACGCTTATGCTCAGCCCCAATAATTTCACTACCGGACCTGCAACAACCCTTTGAGATCGAGACAAATGCTTCTGACTATGTTGTGGGCATCGTTCTCACTCAGCATGGACACCCCGTGGCCTATCATAGTGAGACACTATCATATGTTGTCCGTAATACCCTACTTAGGACAAAGAAATGCACTCCATTGTGCAAGCCTGTCGTCAGTGGAGACATTACATTCTTGGGAAGGAGAAAATCATCCACATTGATCATAAGCCATTGTAGTTCATGCAGACACAAGGAAAATTGCAGAATGACCACCATCAAAAGTGGTCCACATACTTGTAGCAATTCCACCTCAACATCAAGTATAAAACAGGAAGCACCAATTGTGTCATTGATTGCCTCAGTAGACCACCTGTCACGACACTCACCATGATGCTAGACTCTTGTGTCCATGAGACCTCTGGATGGCCCCAACTCTATGAGACAGACTCGAAATTCGCCACCACCTACCAAATGTTGGGCACAAACACAATTGTCGCTAATTTCCATATTCATGATGGGATGTTGTGCCATCTGGGCCATATTTGTGTTCCATCAAGTGAGTAGCGAAGTTGATATGGGCATCCCACTACAGTCAGGTGGTAGGACACTTCGGCGTTAGGTGGTAGGACACTTCGGTGTCAGGTGGCAATGTTGCAAAAACATTTCTACTGGTCAAAAATTCGATAGGAGGTCAACAAGTATATCAGGTCCTTCACTCTCTGTGCTATTGCCAAACTGACTACTAAGAAACAAATCTTGTACACCCCTCTGCCTACTCCTGACAGTCCATGGGAATCCATCTCAATGGACTACATGTCGGGCCTTCCATCCACCAAGCGGGGAAATGACTGTATTTTTGTGGTTGTTGATAGCTTTTCTAAGATGACGATGTTGGTCGCCTGCAAGAAGAGCATCACAACAGAGGCCACTACCAAGCTCTTCTTTGAACGATTCTAGGCACATTTTGGAATTCCATAAACCATTGTCTCAGATCGGGATAGTTGATTTATCATCACATTNTGTTGATAGCTTTTCTAAGATGACGATGTTGGTCGCCTGCAAGAAGAGCATCACAACAGAGGCCACTACCAAGCTCTTCTTTGAACGATTCTAGGTACATTTTGGAATTCCATAAACCATTGTCTCAGATCGGGATAGTTGATTTATCATCACATTCTGGTCGAGCCTCTGGTCACTGCTAGACACCAAGCTCACCAAATCCACAGCCTTCCACCCCCAGGCAGATGGAAAAACTGAGGTTGTAAATCGAATGATTGTGCATATCCTGCGCATGTATAATTCCAAGCACACTCACACACAGGATGAGAGTCTTCCTTATGTCCAACATAGCTACAATCGAGCCCTACATAGCTCAACCGACCACAACCCCTTTCAGGTGGGGTTGGGATTCCAACCATTGGGTCCCATAGATGTTGCACTACCCCTTGTGGTCACCTTGACTGACTCATCTCCTACTCCAATTGAAGCTTACAAAGCCTCCTAGTTCATTGAGTGGATCCAACACATCCGCCAATAGGTTCAAGATATCCTACATAATTCCAACAAGTACAAGAAGTGCCATGATCAACACCGGGTACCACATAAGTTTCAGGTGGATGACAAAGTTTGGTTGCACTTGCAGAAAGAACACCTTACAGGACCCCATCGGAAGATTCACCCACTCTATTATGGGTCGTACACCATCACCAAGGTTGTGGTTGATCATGCTTTTGAGCTCAACATTCCTCCTTTCCTTAGCCTGTACCCAATGTTCAATGTGGATCTCCTTCGACCTTATTTACCACCATTATTGGACACCTCAGAGGTAGAAGAACAACTGACACCAACAAAGCTCAACCCCGACTACATACAATAGTAATCCAGTGATCAAATTGTGGACAAACAGGTCAAGGGCACTCGCCAGCAAAGGGTCCAACTTTATCGAGTTGTCAAAGTAGGGCAACTCTTGCACCAAGGCAAATGGATCACCCGGGGCCAAATTCAACAGAAATTTCCTCATCTGATGGGGGCACTCAACGAAATGTAGACCATTGCTTCCGAAGGGGAGAGGATTGATCCAGATTGATGTCGGTTCCCTCCCACCTATTCCAACTGGCTCATTTTGGCAGTTTTTTCCTAGTTTTCGGGTCCCTGACTTCTGAGGCCATTTTGAGGCCCTAAAAAACGTTTTTAGGGCTTGCCATAGTTATTATATTGACTGAGTTAGAGTCTGACGACAACATGTGTAGTCCTCGGATAGAACTTTCCAACGAGCTATGATGTGCCTAAAACAAAGATTGTATGCAAAAGTTATGAACCCGGGAAGTTTATGTACTAACTTACGCAAACAGGGCCCACATGACTTTTGGCGCTTCATCTCCTAGGGTTAGGTTTTTGGATGTCTAGAGTTTTTGACATTCCTGTTTATTGTAAAAAGGCCTTTAGATCCTCCTTTTAATCATCTTCTTTCAAATGAGCACAACCTTCACATCTCTTCTCATAGATAAGCCACCACCATTCTAGCAAGCTTGTTTTCCGTTGCATTTTACAATTTCAACTTATTTCCTTATTGAATAGAAACTGGTTTTACTATATATCTATTATTTTGTGTTAAGCATATTTTGATAATAATCTGTATTCATTTCATTCTTCTCATAAAATCCGGATCACCAATTCTTTGTGAAGGTGCACCCATGATGTTGTATAGAGATGTAATCTGCGAGCCCATTTTCTAGTTTGAGTCCAACCAAGATGTGTGTTATGGCCATATATCCTATAGTCTTGTAGTAAATATCCGCTTCATAAAAGTTCCCCAAAGCAAAACCAATTTTGTGAAATATTTCTTCCATCCAGAAGGAGATTGGTATTCCATGGAGCCTTACCCATATTGGGCTAATTTCCTGATGTGCAGTAGAGGTATTAAACTTGGGAGTCCATCATTTCAGAAAGAGGGTTTGTATTCCACAACACCAATGTTCCAAGAGAATGGTGGAGGCATCTTTCTCTAATGTGAAGGTCCAAGCTATCCATCCTTTTTCCAAAACAAGGGTGGAGGGGGCATAACCAAGAAAGATGGAAAAGGTAGTCGCATTCCAAGCCTTCAGGTAGTCAGGAGAAGCTCACTTACTTGCAAATTTTCCAACCAGAGTGATGTTCTGCATGGTGACAATTTCATTAAGCTTGATATCATCACCAAGTGTTAAGTTTATGGGCCATTCCCGCTTCTTAATGCATTTTTTGGACTTTTGTGGTGGATCCATTTTAAATGAGGCTTTCTTGGAGTCAAGGAAAGGTGGAAAAGGTGCTTCTGACATGAACAACTCTGATGTAAGAGAACTAACAAAAAATCTTGTCGTGGAAACCGCTTGCAGTTGAGCGTGAAAAACAAAACTGGTGAAAGGGAGGAGATGGAAAATGGTGAAAGTGAGACATTGTCCAAG
Source organism: Picea engelmannii (assembly GCA_009831015.1). NCBI lineage: Eukaryota > Viridiplantae > Streptophyta > Pinopsida > Pinales > Pinaceae > Picea > Picea engelmannii. The sequence goes on along the minus strand of ML778799.1, from coordinate 593,997 downwards.
GGATAGGAAGGGAACTATCGGTGCAGGGGACGACAAGGGGCGGTACAGATTCATCATTGTTGGGAGAGGGTAATAAGGGGGGAAACAGTATCATTGGGGGCTCAGGTGAGGAAAGTGGAGAATAGGAGACCGGAAAACCATCGTGCGGGAGAGAATGAGATGAGGGAGAAACGAAAAATGACGTGGGTGGTCGGGTGAAAAGGATGTCCAAATCCCAGAGGCTGTGACTGGATTTGGTGAGTAATCTAGGAGCTCAAGGTCCTATGGGGGGTTATCCATCTAACACAACTTGGGGGAAGAGGGAAAATATAAAGGGGAAAATGTGGACGAGGGAAGTGTTAGAAAAACAGGATCACATAGCAATAAAATAAAGAAAATGTGGAAATAAAATATAGAATATACACAATATAATATAGACACGGATATACATGGTTCACCCATTGTGGGCTATGTCCACCAGAGAAATTGTCAGGTCCTTCCTTTATTATTATCCAGCAAATAAAGAGATACAACCTACATCACACCCATTATAACTTCCTCTTCTTTCTCTCACAATCTCCTCATTCAGAATACAATATTCACAATGATACATAGTCACAATACATTTCCCTCATAAAAGAGGGTTGCCTTTTAGGGAAAAAACCCTAACATAACTTCTACTTTCAGATCTGCGACCTTATAATGAACGGTCCATATTTACTATGAAATTATAATATACATTTACAAGGAAAATTTTCCTTTGGGAGCTTTGCCCCTGAACCCCCACCGGGGGCCCGCTTTCCCCCGAACCCCACAAGGGGGGTAACCCCCCCTGAACTCCCCCACGTGGAGGAGTGTACATTCTTCTGGGGTGTAAAGTCCTCATGGGGTATAAACACAACTAAAAACAAATACCTATGAATCAAACTCCACAACCAACAATCTCCCACTTGGAGACTTGTCTCAACAAATCCACCGTTGTTGTATATGATGGAATATGATCCTTCTTGGACCTGGAAAATTTCTCATCTTCATATTCATTCTTGAAGACCAACTGAAACTGAGCAGGAACTTAGTTTCTCCATGGTTACTCCCTTTGTTAACATGTCTGCAGGATTCTGGCTAGTGTGTATGTTTTTCAACTTCAAATGTCCATCTTCCAAGATGGATCGTATGAAATGGTACCTAAGTTGTATATGCTTAGTCTTCAAATGGAAGGTTGAGTTCTTTGCAAGATGAATGACACTCTCACTATCACAGTACAACCTGCTATTCTCCTCCTTATTTCCCAATTCCTCCATAAACCTCTGTAACCAAATCATTTCTTTACTAGCCTCTATAGCAACAACATACTCTGCTTATGTTGTTGAAAGTGCAACAACCTTTTTCAATTTCAAAATCCAACTTACTATTGTTCCACATACAGTAAAAACATACCATGTGGTGCTCCTCCTGCTATCTTTATCACCTGCCATATCTAAATCAACATATCCATGTAGAACAATGTCTGAACCTTCAAAACATAATGCATGAGTAGCAGTACCTCTCAAATACCTGAGAATCCACTTTACTGCCTCCCAATGTTCTTTACCTGGATTGTTCATATACTTGCTCACAACTCCCACTGCAAGTGCACTATTTGGTCTTGTGCAAACCATCGCATACATCAAGCTGCCAACTGTTGATGAATACAGGACCATGGACATGTATTTTATCTCCTCCTATGTCTTTGGACATGTTTCCTTAGTTAATTTGAAATGGACGGCCAAAGGTGTACTAACTGGTTTTGCATTTTTCATTCTAAACCTCTCTAACACCTTCTATAAGTACTCACCCTGAGACAATGCCGATTTGAGATTTTTCCTGTCTCTTTTTATTCTCAAACCAAGGATTTTCTTTGCAGCACCCAAATCCTTCATCGCAAACAAATTAGCTAATTTTTTCTTGAGCACATTTATATCCTGCATATTAGACCCTGCAACAAGCATGCCATCTACATACAATAGCAAGATAATATAACTTCCATTTTCTATCCTTTTAAAATAAACATAGTGATCAGAATGACATCTACTATAACCTTGTTCTGTCATAAACCTGTCAAACTTCAAAGACCACTGCCTTGGAGCTTTCTTTAGGCCATACAAGCTCTTCTTCAACCTGCACACCAAATTCTCTTTCCCTTTGAACTCATACCCCTGTGGTTGTTGCATATAAATCTCTTCCTCTAAATCCCCACGGAGAAAATTTGTTTTTACATCTAATTGTTCAAGATGCAAATAGTCTACTACCAGAAGACTTAAAATAGTCCCAATTGAAGTAATTTTAACAAGAAGAGAAAATATTTCATCAAAATCTATACCTTTCTTTTGTGCAATCCCCTTTACAACAAGTCTAGCCTTGTATCACATTTTCCCTCCATCTTCTTCCTTCAACTTGTAAACCCATTTATCCTGCAATGCTCTTTTTTCTACAGGCAACTGAACCAAATCCCAAGTCTGGTTATTTACCAGGGAATCCATTTCCTCTTTCATTCCTTGCTCCCAATTATTTTTGGTGTCTACCTGCATTGCATCTTCATAACATTATGGTTCACCAGAATCAATCAACAATAAATAATACAATGAAGGAGAGTATCGTTCAGGGGGTCTACTTAACCTGGTAGATATTCTAACAACACTTGCAGGATTTTGAGGTACTTTATGCTCCTGTTGTTGTACATTTTGATTTTTTGGTACCTTTGGAATTTCTTTTTCAATGATCTCAACAAGCACAGTGTATTCTAGTTTTTATTTTTCCTGTTTCTTTCCCTACAACTGATCTTTGTACATGACCTTCTCATTGAATATGACATCTCTACTCCTAATGATTTTTTGATTTTCATAATCCCATAAGCGATAAGAAAAATCATTAACATTGTATCCAATAAAGGTACACTTCTTGGATTTTGCCTCAAGCTTTGTTCTATTTTCTTTATCAATATGAAAAAATGCTTCACAACCGAAATTCTTCAAAAAGGAATAGTTTACCTTTTTACATGTCCATGCCTCCTATGGAATTCCACCATCCAAATAACTTGAAGGTCCTTTGTTTATTAAGTAAACAACAATATCTACAACATTTGCACAGAACTGTAAGGGAAAACCAACATGCAATCTCATACTCCTTGCACGCTCCATGATTGTCCTATTCATTCTTTCTGACACACCATTTTCTTGCGGTGTTCCTAGAACTGTCTTCTCTCTACGAATCCCATGGTATGAAAAATAATCATCAAACTCCTTTCTGCAATATTCACCTCCATTTTCTTATCTAAGACACTTCAACTTTATTCCTATCTCTTTCTCAACCAAAGTTTTCCATTTCTTAAAAATATCAAAAACATCAGATTTTTGTCGAATGCAATAAACCCAAGTTTTTTTAGTTGCATCATCAATAAAAGTAACATAATAACGACAGCCACTAAGATATGATACCTGAGCTGGTCCCCATACATATATATGCACAATCTCTAAACTTTCACTCTTCTTTTCTTTTCCGACTTTGAGAAATCTAACTCTCTTTTGTTTTCCATAAACACAATGCTCACAGAAATCTAAATCAATTTGTTTAAGACATGGAAAAAAATTTGTTTTTTGAAGTATCTGCATCCCCTTCTCACTCATGTGTCCAAGCCTATTATGCCATAATGTTGTATCCACTCATGTAGAAGCTAAAGAGATAGAAGAGTCAATATTACCAATACATAAATACAATGTACCTACCTTCTCTCCTTTTGCTATCACCAATGATCCTTTGGTGACCTTCCATACCTTATTTGTAAATATGGATATACAACCTTCACTTGCCAACTGCCCTGTTGAAATTAGATTTTTCCTTAGATATGGAACATGTCTTACATCTTTCAACAACCATTGGTTTCCATTGTTTTTCTTTATTTTTACCTTTCCCATTCCAACAATTTTGCATGGTGCATCATCACCCAAATGAACCTGTCCAAAATCACCTTGAACATAATCTAGAAAATGTTTCCTATGGGGTGTGGCATGAAACAAAGCCCCTGAATCTACTACCCAAGACTCAGAAATATTATCTACAAAAAGAATCAAAGCATCTTGTAACACATCACTTGTTACATTTGCTTCATGATTTTTCTCTTAATGTCCATATCTTTGTTTCTTTGGAGCTCTGTAGTATTTATTCACATGTCCTTTCCTTCCACAATTCCAACACTCTATCTTTCCAAGTCTGGATTTGGATCTTCTCTTCTTGGAATTCCCGCAGTTCCCTGATCCCTTTCCTCTATCCTTTTGTCTTTCCATGTTCTACATGTTTAACGCATTACCTGATGTCTCACCTGTTATTTTTTGTCACATTTCCTCTCTAAGGATAACACCAACAACATCAAAAAAATTTAAAGTATTTGAACCAGAGACAGAGTTACTTACAGCCATGACCAAGACATTCCAACTTTCTAGCAATGAGCACAATATTAGAAGATCCATGACCTCATCATCAAAGTCCACTTTTACAGAACTTAGCTTATTAGTAACTGTATTAAATTCATTTAAATGATTTGAAACAGACCCACCTTCTGACATATTCATATTAAATAATATCTTCGTTAGAAATATCTTATTAGACACCGAGGATTTTTCATACAGTTTATCCAATGCGCCCATCAACTCCTTTGTTGTCTTTTCTTTTGAAATATTGAAAGTCGTCGATGCTGCCAGGCTCAATCGTATTGTTCCTAGTGCCTTTCTGTCAAGAACCTCCCATTCTTTGTTCTTCATGGTCGTTGACTTCTTTGTTATTCTAGCCAATGGTAGGAATAGATCCTTCTGATATAAATAATCTTCCATCTGCATCTTCCATAACTGGTAGTTTTGGTTGTTAAATTTCTCGACCCTAAACTTTCCATCTTCCGCCATTGCTCCCACTCGAACCAGGAACCCTCTTTTCCTGCGAGTTACCTTTCTCTCTGATACCAATTGTTAGAAAAAAAGGATCGCAGAGCAATAAAATAAAACAAATGCGAAACAAAAAACAAAAGATACACAATACAATAGAGACATAGATATACGTGGTTCACCCAGTATGGGTTACGTCCACCAGAGAAATTGACAAGTTCTTCCTTTATTATTATCCAACAAATGAAGAGATACAACCTACAACACACCCATTGTAACTTCCTCTTCTTTCTCTCACAATCTCGTCACTCAGAATAAAATATTCACAATGATACATAATCGAAATACATTTCCCTCATAAAAGAGGGTTGTCTTCTAAGAAAAAAACCTTAACATAACGTCTACCGTCAAATCTGCTACCTTATAATGAACGGTTCAGATTTACTATGAAATTACAATATACATTTACAAGACAATTTTTCCTTCGGGGGATTCACCCCCGGACCCCGCAGGGGGGGTAACCCCCCTGCACTCCCCCGCGTGGAGGAGTGTACATTCTTCTGGGGTGTAAAGTCTTCATGGGGTATAAACATGACTAAAAATAAATACCTTTGAATTAGCAAGATAATCAGGCTCGACAACCAATAGGAAAGTCATGTATATGCAAAGATCGAGGGCAGAGAAAGGAAGGTACAAGGAGCATAAGAGACAACGACATGGTAGGGGGAAGGAAGGGGATACATGGGGGCTAGGGATTTATTGCGGAAGACCTAGACCCCCCCCGGACCAAACGCAAAACGAGCCACAGAGACTCCATCCAAATTTATTATTAAATTATAATCATTTTCTCCACATATATATGTATAATATATTTATAATATATGTCTATTATTTATACATATATAATATATTTAATTTTTAATTATGTTAAAAAATGAAAGATATACCAAACTGTTTATAAATCCAAAATATAAACATAGACATTAAGAATTTGTGAATTAAAATATAAATATAATTAGTTATGAAATATATATGAAATGGATGGCCATTGTAGATCAGTTATGACCATGTAGACCATGGTTGACCCTGTTGACTATGGTAGATCATGGTTGACTACGATTGACCTTGGTTGACTATGGTTGTCTAAGACCTTAGTCGACCTTGGTTGACCATAACCATAAACAAGACCATAGTTGATTATGGTTGACCTTAGTAAACCATGACCATAGTTGACCATGAATGTGAGAATGGTTGACAATGACCATGGTTGAATATGGTTGACCATGGGTGAACATAAGAATGGTTGATTATGTTTGATGTTGATTGAATATAGTTGACCATGACCATTGGTGTGGTTGAACATGGCTAACTATGTTTGACCATGGTTAAATATGGTTGACCATGGTTGAACATGACCATGGTTGAATATGGTTGATGTTGACCATGGTTGAATATGGTATACCATGTGGCTAAATATGGTTGACATTGTCTATGTTTGACCACAACCATGGTTTACCATGGTTGTCTATGGTTGACTATGGTTTTCCTTGGTTGATTATGGTTGACCGTGATTAACTAAGGTTAACCATGACTGTGGTTGATCCTGACCTTGGTTGACCTTGGTAGACCATGACCATGGTTGACTGTGACCTTGGTTGTGTTGATACCGAGAGTGGGGGTGAATCAATATCAATTACAATTTAACACYTTTTAATATTTAACCCTTTAATAAAATAAATGCATCCCAATATATAATAAAGAGAAGAAGAAAAAATACATAATGCACAACAGATTTACGTGGAAATCCACATAATGTTTTTTTTTATATAATAACAAGTTTACATTCAAAGGAAGCTACAACTTCCAAGATTCTCCAACACCAACTGGAAGGAGGCACCAACCCCCTAGTTTACAGGCTCCAACCTAAAGGAAGCTACAACTCCTTAGATTTTCYAGCTTCAACTGGAAGGAGCCTCCAACCCTCTTTCCCTGCCCTTTCATTCCAACCTTAAATATATAAGAGAATCAACCTGTCATTGTCATTGTCACCAATATTGATACAACATCATCATCAAATTGGGTTCACTTATAAACCCCAACAACCACACAAATATTGTGCGAAGATCTCCAAGAATATGCCTCAAATCATGTGCTAAAATCTCCAAGATATGCCTCAATCATGTGCCAAAATCTCCATGATATGAGCCTCAAAACATATAAAAATAAATACCTTTAATCATGTGGAAATACCAATACACGAGATCTAAGGTCATCAAACCTTCCTCAACTTCCCCATCAAGAGAACATCATCTTCATCAAACCCTTCATCAACTTCATGAGAGTAGACTGGCAACAGGCAGGGCCTCACGTGACGAGGCTTGGACAACCTACGGGGGTTATCACAAGACACCCTACACTTGACCCGACGGGGTCAGCTCAGATAGGGTTTCTCATAAACCCTCCACGCATATACATCTCTGAGCACTCCCTCCTCCATACAACTTTGTTACCATACTTGCGCTAAGAGATCATAAGCTTCCATGATAAAAATTAGAGGTTCTTAAAGTGTATTTATACCCTTTGAAGTGCCTCCTTTACTTGAATTTAGGGTCAACCTATAACTTCTTGTTTGCAACACTTTTCTCCTTTACTTGAATTTAGGGCAGACTTATAACTTGTTGTTTGCAACACTTTTCTCCTTTACTTGACTTTAGGGCCAACTTATAACTTCTTGTTTGCAACACGTTTAAGGGAAAATTTACATGATCATCTTTAAGAGGGTATATCTCCTCAACCGTGAGGAACTACGTGGCGTGCCACCTACCATTGGAAATGGATTGATGAGGACTATCAATCCATGGAGGTTTTGTATGCATTTTCAATGTCCTTCAAACAACTACGAGACTTCTATACCACACCTCTGAGGATTCTTGTGGGTTTCTTCAAAGCATCTTCCCATGAGGACCATGCTTAAAGCTATGCCATAAGGAGACCACTTTGGAGACTCCTTCAAGTAAACCCATAGGCTTCTTCATGTTGATGAATTAATTTGACATCAATTACAACACCATTCAAAAATCTCCCCCTTTTTCATTAATGGCAACACTCATACTCCCCCCGTCATCATGCTCCTGATCTTTCTCTCCCCCTTTGACATCAATGGCAAAGGGTAACTCTTCTCTTTGGGCTTGCTCCCCCTAAAATCATGGCGCTCAATAGTATTTCATCTTCCTTTTATGTCTTATTATCCTTTCCTTCCTTGTTATGGTCCTTGGAGCTCTTTTGTGTGACTTCAATCCTCTTTATTTCCTCTTTTTCTGGGATGTATATGTTATTTGGTCTTCTTGTTGTTGTTGTAAGAAGTCTGCCTGAGTCTTATTCTCTGATTTCACATCTTCGAGAATCAAACTTAAGATTAGTAGCTAAAAATTTCTGGAGAAAACTTTGTGAGAGTTTATGAAACGCCTGACGTTTCGAGTGGACACTCCACCCATCATTAGGGACAAATAAATCTCTATTTTTCCTTGATGATGGGTGGAGTGTCCACTCAAAATGTAGGACGTTTCATAAACTCTCACACAGTTTTCTCCAGAAATATTTAGCTACTATTATGAATAACTTTAGAAACCTACACACTCAAACTTAAGATCGCATCCTTGATCACATATTTTATTGACACTAAGGAGATTAAGCTTCAAATCTTCAACCAATAAGACATTTGTTTCTTTTACATTTTCACTTCCAAGACTTACCACACCTTTTCCAAGTATTTTGACAGAGGAGTCATTTCCAAATGCAACACTCCCACTTTTTCCTTTCTTTAAGCTGATGAATTTGTTTTGGTCCCCTGTCACGTGTGTTGATCACCCACTGTATATGTACCATTCATCTTCTTTATCTTCAACAATCAATTATAATCGACAATCTTCCTTGTTTGAATTCTCTTTCCTTTCCCATATTGTAGTTGGTTTTATGATATGAACATATTCTTTAATATTACTACAATCTTGTGCTTTATGACCAAGCTTATTACATTTGTAGCATACAATGTTTTGATCCGTCAGTGGATCAAGTGGATAGTAATTTCTTTTGAAAAATCCATGATCATTTCCAAATCTACTATTTACATGATTGTCCTTTGGATATCCATAATCATTTTTGTTTCTCATATAGTTATTTCTTGCATTGATTTTACAGTGAACTGCTTTGTGTCCAAAGTTTTTGCAAGTATAAAAATGAAAAAGAAAAATATTCTCATACCTGGTAGAAGAGGATCTTCTTGGTGCCTCACCCTTCTGAATTCTAATCCATTCCAGTTGGAGGTGTTATGTTCATGTTGTTCTTCAACTCCATTTTGTTTGTTGATTCCACTTCTTAAGGCATTTGTATAGTTTATAGAATTTCCTTCATCTTCCCTGTTTGTTTTGTCTATGTTTGTTGTCTTCAAACTATTGTCATATAGAAAGAACTGTCTTATCAGTAGGTGATATTTGGTTGCTAAGAATTTCATATAACTTTTCAGTACTTATTTCAAATTTCTTCAACTTTTTCATTCTCAACATCGACTCTTTTCTTATGTGGTCCAAATCTTCTTTTAATTTCTCATAATCTTCAACCTTCTTATCTAACCGCTCCTTCAAGTTGTTGATTGTCTTTTCAAGCTCATGATCCTCTTCTTCACAATTTTTCAATTCGTCTTTTAACTCTCTATTTTTGTTTCTAAGCTTGGTATTTTCTTCTTCAACATGCTTGAATTTTTCAATATTTTCTTCATCTTCCTATTCACTTTCTGTGATGTCTTTGCTTCCCCAAAAATATTTTGTGTTTGTTTCTTTGGTCTCTACAACATAATCTTCTTCAAAATTGATTATATTTGTTTCAGAATTTTTGTGGTCATCATTCTAAGTTTCTTGAGTTATGAAGAGAACTTCCCTTACATCCCTTTCTTCTCCATCACTTTCATCTAAATAATTGTTGTCCTCCTTGGAGTAAAGACTCTTTTTCTTGTGGAAAATTTTATTTTCTTCAAAATAACACTTCTTAGGATAGAGTCATATTCTACCACAATTGAAGCATTTAAAAGTTAACTTACCTTTGCATTTGTTGGTTCCCCTCTTGAGCTTCCTTACTAAATGTGTTTCTTCTTCATCTGATTCATTTTCTGGTCTTTCTTATACCTTGTGTTCTTTGTTCCTTGTTTTCTTTGTGACTTTAAAAGTTGATTCCTTGTTTGTTTGTTAATTTTTTGTATATGTTCTTATTTCATATGCTATGAGGGTCCCATGAGGGTCCCATTTAGTTCATCCATTTTAAATTTGGTCAAATCCCTAGTTTCTTCAATGGTCGAGACCTTGGCATCATATCTCAAAGGAAGTGATCGCAACACTTTCTATAAAACCAAGGATTCATTGACTTCTTCTCCTAAACCTCTGATGGCATCGACAACTTCATCTATTTTGAGTAAATAGGTTGCAATATCTTCCTTTTCATCCATTTTCAAATTTTCAAACTATGCTCTATGTCGTTGAAGCTTGACCTGCTTGACTTTCAGATTGCCTTCATAAATATTTTGAATTTTGTCCCAAAACTCTTTAGTTGTGTTGCAACCCATCACTTGCTAGAAACAGTTGGTGTGAATACACTCACGATAAAATGCCTAGCCTTTGAATCACAACTCATTAATTTCTTCTCATCTGGATCAGTTGGAATATTTTTGGAGCCTTATAACCACTGACAACTACGAATGAGATATCCACTCCTAAAGTTTTCAAGTAAGTTTGCATTATGTTGCTCCAGTATGCATAATTGTTTCCATCAAATGGTGGAATCCCATTTGGAATGTGGCCTTCCATTTTTTTTCACGATCTTCCTTTCAGTGATTAGACTATTCTAAAGGTAACCTACTCTAATACCAATTGTTGATACTGAGAGGGGGGGTGAATCAGTATCAAGTACAATTTATCACCTTTTAATCAAATAAATGCATCCCAATATACAATAAAGAGTAGAAGAAGAAATAAACGGTGCACAATAGATTTACATGGAAATCCAAAAAATGTTTTTATTATATAATAACAAGTTTACATTCAAAGGAAGCTACAAATTCCAAGATTTCCCAACACAAACTAGAAGGAGGCACAAACCCCCTATTTTACATACTCCAACCTGAAGGAATATACAACTCCCTAGATTCTCCAGCTTCCACAGGAAGGAGGCTCCAGCCCCCTTTCCTTTCCCCTTCTTTCCACCCTTAAATATATAAGAGAATCAACCTATCATTGTCACTGTCACGGATACTTATAAATCATCATCATCAAACTGGATCCACTTATAAACCCCAATAACCACACAAAGCTTATGACAAGATCTCTAAGAATATGCCTCAAATCATGTGCTAAAATCTCCAAGATATGCCTCAAATCATTTGCCAAAATCTCCAAGATATGAGCCTCAAAAAATATAAAAATACATACCTTTAATAATGTGGAAATCCTAATACATGATATCTTAGGTCATCAAACCTTCCTCAACTTCACCATCAAGAGAACATTACCTTCGTCAAACCCTTCCTTAACTTCACGGGACTAGACTGGGCAACATGCGGGGCCTCCCGTGATGAGGCTTGGACAACCTGCGGGGGTCCTCGTGTGACACCCTACACTTGACCCTCGGGGGTCAACTCAGATAGGGTTTCCAAAAACCCTCCATGCATATTCATCTCCGAGCACTCCATCATCCGTACAACTCTGCTACCACACTTGTGCTAAGAGATCACAAGCTTCCATGATAAATATGGGAGGTTCTTAAAGTGTATTTATACCCTTCCAAGTGGCTCCTTTAATTGAATTTAGGGTCAACCTATAACTTCTTGTTTGCAACACTTTTCTCCTTTACTTGAATTTAGGGCCGACCTATAACTTCTTGTTTGCAACACTTTTCTCCTTTACTTGACTTTAGGGCCAACCTATAACTTCTTGTTTGCAACACTTTTAGGGGTAAATTTACATGATCATCTTTAAGAGGGCATATCTCCTCAATCGTGAGGAACTATGTGGTGTGCCACCTACAATTGGAAACTACTTGACGAGGGATATCAATCCATGGAGGTTCTGTATGCATTTGCAATGTTCTTCAAACAACAACGAGGCTTCTTGACCACTCCTCTGTGGATTCTTTTGGGTTTCTTCAAAGCATCTTCCCGTGAGGGAAATGCTTAAAGCTATGCCATAAGGGGACCACTTTGGAGACTCCTTCAAGTAAACCCATAGGCTTCTTCATGTTGATGACTGACTTTGACATCAATGACAACACCATTCAATAGGTTGAATATGGTAGACCATGACCATGGTTGACTATGTTTGACCATGGATGACTTTGGTTGATCATGAACTTGGTTGAACATGACCATGACCATGTTTAACCTTGACCATGGTTGACTATGATTTACCATGGTTGTCCTTGACCCTATTTCAATGTTAGTTGACTATGTTGAGCTTCCTAGGGTTGAGCATGGTGATTATGTATAACCATGGTTTAGCATGGTAAATTCACATTGCAATGTTCATCATGGTTGACTTATGTCAAATTGTTGCATTCTCAATTGTTGACCATGACCATGGTTGACTATTGTTGACCATAACCATGGTTGAACGTGAATGTGGTTGACCTTGGATGACCATGATGATGATTAAACATTGATTGTGGTTAACCTTGGATGACCATGACCATGGTTGACCATGACTGTGAGGATGGTTTACTATGACCATGGTTGACTATGGTTGACCATGATTGTGAGCATGGTTGACTATGACCATGGTTGACCATGGGTGAACATGACCATGGTTGAGTATGGTCGACATTGATTAATTATGGTTGACCATGACCATGAGCATGGTTGACCATGGATGACTATGGTTGACCATGGTTAAATATAAATGACCATGGTTGAATATGATTGCGCATGTAGTTGAAAATGGTTGACAATGTCTATGGATGACTATGGTTGACCATGGCCATGGTTGAATGTGGTTGACCATGGTCATATATGGTAGACTATGGTTGATATGGTTGACGATGATTGATTATATTTAACCAAGGTTGACCATGACTATGGTTGACCACAACCTTAATTGACTATGGTAGACCATGACCATGACCATGGTGGATTATGTTTGACCATGGATGATAGTGGTTGATCATGACCTTGGTTTGACATGACCATGTCCATGGTTGACCATGACCATGACCATGGTTAACTATGATTTACCATGGTTGTCCATGGTTATCCTTGACCCTAGTTTGACCTTAGTTAACCATGTTGAGTTTCCTATGGTTGAGCATGTTGATATGTATAACCATGGTTTACCATAGTAAAGTCACATTTCGATGTTCATGATGGTTGACTTATGTCAAATTATTTCATTCTCAAATGTTGACCATGACCATGGTTGACTAAGGTTGACCATGAGCATGACCATAGTTGACAATGAACATGGTTGACTATAATTCACCATGGTTGTCCTTTCCCATTGTTCGACCTGGGTTGAGTATGTCAAGCTAACTATTTTTAGAATGTGATGTTCCTTGATGGTTATTTCATATAACAATGTTTAGAATGGATGACTTATGTAAACCATGGTTGTATTTAGTTGGCCATGTTTCTATGTAGACATGGTTGAATATGGTTGTTTATGGTTGACGTTTGTCACATTGCAACATTCGATAAGGCTTATTCATCATAGTGTGAAGCAAATTTATGTTCGACACATTGCAACGTTGGGATATGATAGTCACATTACAACATTGGGCAATCTTTGTCACATTGTGACGTTGGGTTATGTTTGTAACATTGCGACATAGGGAAATGGTCATCACATAGTGAGGTTTTGCCATGATCATCACTTTGCGATGTCCATGTAAGGATATGTTGGGTTTAGTCACATTGCAATGTTACATCACATAGTCACGTTCATTTATGGTTATCTCAAATAGCGAAATTCCTTAAGGGTTATGTTAAAGTGAGATGTTCTAGAAGGGTGATGTTGCATTCTCATATTAAGCTAGGTCAACTTATAAGGAAATGGTATGTTCCTCATGATTATGTTTCATTTGTGACATACATGAAGGGTTGGGTTATGTTGCAAGGCTTATATCAACACAACCATGACTAACATGGGTAGACTATCATTTCCCATGATTGACTATGGTTGACCATGGGTACCCATCTCACTATGGTGGATGAAGGTTGACTAAGGTTGACTATGATTATGTTACATTGAGAGTTTTATGTTGATTGTCTTATGTCGAATTGCTATGTTCTAGGTTTTGTTGCAATGCGACATTCCATAAGGGGTTTGCTTCATTTGGGACATTCCTACTGGTTATGTTGCATTGTGAATTTCATATTTTTTAGCTAATGTCAATGTGTACATTCATCACTAGTTTTTGTCATATTACAATGTTAATCAAGGGCTATATAACTTTATGTTTTTTCCTTAAAGGTTATATTGCGACATGAAGAAGTTGATACTATGGTCAAGATAAATGTTATAAATATTTTCACAATTTAAGAGAAATAAACTAGGGGGATGAGTTAAAGAAAATGTGACATTGTGACATTTATAAGCAAGTGTATCGTTGAATTGAATGCTAATATTATTGCATAAAGAGATACTTTAATAGTAATATTTCAAGAGGTTCACTATAGAACAATGTGATATAGTGGCAATTTAAAAGTAAAAAATTGATTGGCATTAACTTAATATTATTTGAGAGATGTGAAGAGTAATACATGTTATGTTTGAAGTTAGTCTTGCAGTTTATTTTGAACAATATGTCACATGGCCACATTTGGAGAGTAATAATTTTATGAGGTTGACATCAATATATGTGACATCCAAGAGGTTGACATTAAATTAAAGAGTAAAAGTCCAAGAGATTTTGTTTCACATTCATAAATTAAGAGGTAAACTTTAATAATAAACCATATTGTGACATTTTAAATATAATAAGATGAATAACTTGAATGGAATGGCCCATATCAACATTTCGAAATAAATAAAGGTTTTGTTTGGTGTAGACATCTAAATAATATAAGACATTGCAACATATGGACAATAAAAATTGAAGATATGGACATCTACAAGATGTGACATTTTGAAAACAAAATATTAATATGGTTGTCTTTAATGATTCAATGTAACATTGATAAAGTGAATAGTAACAATCTAAAAGGTTGTGTAAAGGAATATATATAAAGTATGAAAAGTAATAAAAAAATATGTAGATGAACAATAAAAAAAATAAAATAAAAAAGTACAAAATGATTTGGATTGTTTTCATCTTTTCTCTCCATACTGGGTATCATAGTAGGAAGGAATATAATTGATAGTTGACATGTACAAAGAAAAAGGAATTTCATTCTAAAAATACTATGACAATATAAAAGTAATAAAGTGATTAACTTGAATGGAATGACACACATCAACATTTCAAGAGTAATAAAGGTTATGTTTGGTGTAGACATTTGAAAATATGTGACATTGCAACATATGGAGAGTAATTGTTGAAGAGATAGACTTATTTACGATGTGAAATAATGAAAAATAAATAAAAAATAATATGGTTATCTTTAATGTAATGTAACATTGAGAAAGTGGATAGTAATAATAAAAAAGTTTCTATTAAGGAATATATAAAGTATGAAAAGTACCAATAATAATATTTCAATGAACAATATAAAACGAACCAATACAAAAAATTTCATAGCATAGAACATAGTAGGAAATAGATTAAATCTATAGTTGACATGTATAAAAGAATAAAAAATATTCATGTTTTAACTTCATCAAATGAAGTTTCCAAATGCAGTGAGAACATGTCTTTGATATAAATTTTCAGAGCAGAGTGTATTGTTTTGGCATGTATATTAAAAACAACTATTCTTGTTGGAGCGAGCAAAAGAAAAGGACGATGGCTATTAGCTACTGAAGTAGAAAGAGCATGAGAATGGCAATGAATAAAAAAAGACTTGCCAATGCTAGCAGTTATTGTACAATCATGTGAAGAGGCTCACAGTGTTCATATCCAGTTAAGTGTCCTAGTATGAGATCAAAAGAAAGTCATTGTTTCTATGACAAGGATGATGGTGATGCAAATGTGCTAAGAGAATTTTCAACAATAACACCCCTATATTGGGATTTTTTTATAAAACCAATAGCTTCTTCGAAAACAACATTTGAAACCACTGATTTCTCCCAACTAAAGCATATATCAAAGTCCATTCAACCAAGAATCTGAATATTCAAAATAGTGACATTATTTGGAGGAATCAAATGAAACATAATTTGTCATTCTTCAAAATCTTCTTCAACATTGGTTGCTTGTTCACGAGAATATTCATATTCTTTAGCATTATTAGATGATAAAGGGGCTTGATCAACATGACATGGTCGATATTGAAAATTCCTCCAATTTTCAATAATTGTTTCACTTGAAAGACCTATATCCCTGGGAATATTACAAAATATTTTGTACAAAAGTAACTCAGTCCAACAAAAAGTCTCAAAGTCATTTGAAGCCTCATTAGGAATAGAATAAAAATGCAATCAAACTCAAACAATGGCATGAACATCTCTATATTTCCATGGTTATTTCTTACGTTTGGCGTCAAAGGTCTAACATCTTGTTGTTTCTATCATAGACAAATGTTTAGGAAAAGATGGTCAATTTTGATATATTTCAAGAAAACTATTATGAGATGAAAACTAATGGGCATCGTTAGATAACTTATTGAATACATTTCTACCAACATTTAAGGACTAAATTTTCCTACTCCAGACCACAAGGGGTAGCTTTAATAGCATATGGTAGGTTTTTTGTGCTCCATTGTCATGATCAACAAGAGTTTCTGTGAGGAACCTTCTGAATGCACACAATGCAGGATCTTCATAGTCGTTTGCATTTGAAATTCTAGTCAACATATCTTGATAATTGTCTAACCTCTTTTTCACTTTTGAAGCATACTTTGCAATATATTTCAAGACAACATGTCGAGAAACCAATAGCTGACAATCAACATTAGCATACCATATTGAAACAAGATCAACATCATGTACATTTATCCTATCATCATTTCATGTAGACTCATATTTATTTTTTCCTTTCTCATTTATGAATAATATTGAATCATCACGAACCTCCCATGGAGCATTGTACTGACATGTGAGAATGGACCCCTTTTTTCGCAAGCAAGAATCTCCGCTACACTTTGTATGTCTTTGAACATGATTCAACAAATTCTCATAATCTTCATGAGGATTGGAAGAGAAAATATGTGCACTGTGTAATAGGCACGAATAATCATTTAGGCTTCAAGGAACCATTATGTTTCATCGATGAATGTCATGTGGATTCCATGTTGTTACATATCTATCAAAGAATTCCTTTGCAACATGCACATATCAAGGGATTGATCAATCCAATGTTTCCATGTTATGATCACCTTCCAACCACAATAAAACATAGATGTGGTATGAACCTCTATGTTATCACTCATACCTAAAAAAAAATAATATATAGTTAATATATATAGCTTAAATACAACAAGAGAAACTTGAACCAAAACTATATAGCAGAAATACAACAACACATGTACCAAATGTCTTTAGTTTCAAGATATTTTTTGATGACTTCTTCTTGGAAGATATTAAATCTTTGATGCATAAACATGGCAACAAGATGGGGATTCCATATAACATTTTCATTTTTTTTTTTATGTTCATTTAAACCATGACAATGTGCATTGTTGGGCATGTGATTATGTAAGTCATGCCACTTTGTGTCAACTGCACTCAAAGTAAAAAACAACATTGGAAAACCCAACTGAGTAATCATGTCAGTGATTTCAATATGACACTTTGTCCAATAGGCCCTTGTACCTCTAAGAGAAGAACCAAAAAACATAAGATGCTTAGCCAACTTATTGTTAGGTAAATCAATGACTTGTTGACACAAGTATTGAATTGTTGTAGGTGAGTTACCATGTATATTATTCTTTACAAATACTGCAATAGTTTCTTGGATATGATGACACATAATCATGTTCAACAAGAAAGAGTGAAACTATGTAATGAGTCGTAAAATTATCATCTTTTGTTGGAAGATTGGTTGTTGTCATTGATGTCAACCCTAGTCATGGGTTTTGGACCGCAACATTGATGAAGGTGTTTGGACATGAAGGACAATGCACATGCATATAAAACACCCATGGATGGATAGTATACATCATGTTGTTTCTGGTGGTATGTGTCATGTCACGTGGATCCTCATGGTTGAGGAGAAATGAATTTTTGAAGATGACAAAGTGAATTGAAGAAGGAAGTACATGTAGGCCCTGAAGATAATTAAAGAAAAGAATTACAAAATAAGAAAGTGCCAGGTCGGCCCTAATTTTAAAAGGAAGTGACATAAATGGTATAAATACACATCATTATACATTCATTTGACATAAGTTGAATTTAAGAGGAAATCAAAATTAAAGAAGGTCGGATTTCAAGGGAGGATGAAGTCTTTTGGTGATGTGTTCTAAGGTGTTCCGGGTAAAATAGTCATAACTTATTCATCGAGAATCCAAATGACATGGGACAAATTTCATTGGAAAGAGTACAGACTATAGTTTCTTGTGTGTGAGTTTCAAAATCGGATGTTAAATATTGAGTGTGGGGCATTCTGTGCAAGTTCACTCTTTTGAATAGACCATAATTGAATAAGTCTACCATTCTTTCTATAACTTCTTTTTGAGGAGGATTCAAGGAGTGAAACTTGGAGGAGTTTTAGAGAATACATTGAATAATGTTATCTACAGGATCAGAGTACTCCAAGAATTGAAGAATTTCAGAAATTGAAGAAGTCTCAGGAAGCATTATCAGGTTCTATGTGATGATTGGTTGATGGTGATGATTTAATGTAAA